>VYZV01034370.1:0-34500 GCA_013401275.1 Pandion haliaetus
GTATTGGAGTAGTCGATCACAAATGTTTGCGTGATTCGTTGGAAAAACCTGATCTTGAATTAAAATTTGAAATGTTATTAAAAAATGTTCACTGCTCATTTAACTAGTCAACCTCCAGATGCTAATAGTCCAAGCCAAATGTCTGTAGATCTCCTACATATTACCTCAGATTTTATCTTCTTTTTTTATAGCTTACATAAGTATTCCATTACAATTAAAATCAGAGAAAATATAGAGCTAGGAAGGAGGCGAGTGTTGTGCTAGCCCCAAGACCCAAGCAGTATCAGTTGTCCACAGATGCTCTTCTAACCTAGTCCTCCTAAAGCCATAGCTTCCATCTCCTGTGCTGAAATTTAGGGCTCTGAATTCATGTTCTAGAGAGCAGACAGGACTGGAGAACAGGCTTTGCCCTTTTGCTTTGCATTTACATTTAATGTGTTTGAAGGCAATTACCATGTTTCAGCTGCTCTTCCTTTTCTCTGGACAAGCAACCTCTTTTTCCTTTCTTTGTGTGATCAGTTGCCCTTACTTATGGGAATTCCTTAGGGCCCTAAGCCAGCTTGTCCTACTGCTCCTCCCAGCCAGTGGCAATTTAATAACAATGATGTTTTACATCCTGCTGGCCAAATCACTCATGAAAACATCAAACCAGTCCCCATTTAGGGCGTATTAGCCAGGAGTCCTGCTTGATTCTTCCTTGCAGTGAAAAACTGAGACCTACCTGGTCTGGTTTCTACCAGTTTAGCACCCATTTCATTGTTGATTCATGTAGAAAATGTTTCTTTGGTTAACTTCTGAGAAAGCCTAGTACAGGATTTGACACTGTTCTCTGTAAATCAATATAAATGATGTTTGCGGCTTGTCTCCACCCACAATGCCTGTTATTCTCATAAAGAAAACTGGACTGATTTCATATGATTTGTTCTCACAATTCCATGTTGTCTCTAATTTATTGCTTACTTATCTGGGAGACAATTGTTTATATGCCCTTGTATTTTTTAGTAACTGGAATGAAGCTGGCTAGGTTCTCTTTTCTCCTTTTTCTCTTTTCCTCCCTTCTAAACTACTGCATTTCTGCTTTTTCAAGTTTTTGGAAACCCCTTTCTGTCCATCAGTCATTTTCATCATGTCAGAGCTGTTAGCAGCTCTGTAGCTGAACCACCTCTTGCCCTCATGTGAATTTCACCAGACCAGTGCATTTAAAAATTATGTATTTGCTCCTTATCCTAACCAAAAACCTGCTCCAAAATTGCTAATGCACTAGTAATAACTTGGGTCATTTGGACCCTGAGACCAGTGACAATGTGGTGTCAGCTCTGGTTTGGCCTCCACTTATAGGGTTGATGCCTTGGCAACTTGTATAGCCCTTCATTCTTTCTCATTAGTAGGTCTACTGTTGGCAAGTCTTTTGTAAAAGCCTCTAGCTTTGATGAGAAGATTGGCATATGTCTGGTTGTCACTGATACATCATATCTCCAGTTAAAAGATCAGACAGATCTGGCCTTGTTTTTTCCCAAATCCAATGAAAATCCAGAGAAAATGAAAGAAATGCAATGTTTTCCCATTAAGTGATGCCTAATAATGTATTTCAAAGATTTTTAGCCATTGTGACCATATGTATATAAATAGGGTGAAAATGGGAATCAGGTTGCATCTCAGCAAAGGTGTAAGATCACCTCCTACTTGAGGTGTATCTTTGGCGAAGATCTTGGGCCTTGAAAGGAGAGGGTCTGAGGGATGTGATGTATAGTTATCCCCACTAAAGCAGTGCTCTCCAAGCTCATGTTCTCAGGCAGAGCATTGCAAGGTTTCTCAGAGTCATGAGCTGGTGATTGATTTTTTTGTAGAAATGTTATTTTTCTAAGTAATTTCTGCAAGGCCTCTGCAGCATTTGCTGGCTGCAGTGAGTGAATGGGGGATGCTGAGAGCATGAAAGATAAGCGAACTTAGCAAGTGCAGGGAGAGGAAACTGTACTTCCTCTAAACCATTCTCAGCACTGTTTCTGAGCTGTTTACTTCCTATTTTGATACCTAGAGCAACAAGAGACAAGGTTTCCAAGCAGGCTTCAATTGGCCTTGGGCACTGTTTAGTCTTTTTTCCTTTCAGGAAGCAATTGTGATAAGGTCTGGGACTTTGTTCTGGAAGGTTTTTCCATCCATAATGTTGGGAACACAGTACTCTATTCTTCTGTTCATTTATGAAGAGTTTTGAGGCACCTTAGTGATTTTAAGAGGTTTTTGTATGCTAAACACTGAGGTTTCAATAAATGCAGTACATACTCTATCTGACAGTCTCTGTATTTTCTGCTAAGAGCATCATCTTACCACTGCTGGCAGTGCACAGGTAAGTCCTAGCACTCAAATACACATTTCCTGGGGTCCAACTCGTGCTGGTATTTCAGGTGACCTGCAGAGTCCTGAGCCCTTCAGTAGGAAAAGTGCTTTAAGGTCTGCTTATGACTGCTTCTGTCCCTCAGTGCAAGTGGCCTTTGCATGTGACCTTAGGTGTGGCTTCTTAAGTTACAAAATCCTTCCAATCCAAAGCCAAAAGATGAAGGAAAGCTTGGGTGCAGGCAAAGAAAAGTCACTGGTAATTCTTCTTTTCAGTAGGCTGTCTATCCAGCTACATCTGCAACAAGACCCTAGGAAAACCAGTCCACAATAAGTAGGAAAATGGAAGGCAGGAATGAGCACGCAGCACAGAAATACACAGGTCATACCCTTCACAGCATACTGCTCTGGTGCTTTAGCCAAGATGTGGAATGGTCGTATGTAAGGGTAAGATCATACCTTTTATTTATCATGTTCCATTCTTGGCTGTTTTGCCAGCAAGGCTGCTGAACAGCATTAGATGTGGACATACTGTATCCACTAATACTTGTTCCTCTCTCCTCTTTACTGCACTAGTGTTGTTGAGCAGGAAAAGCGGAAGAGAAAAAAAAATCTTTGATAAAAGGCAAAGTTTCTCCCAAGCTTTTGAAAAAGCCTAGATGTTTCTGTGATGCTTGAAGAAACTTTTTGTACCTTCCTTGCTGTCGTGCACAGTAGAGTCAAAATATATTTCTAGATTCATATCCTATCAGTGTGCTAGTTGTGCAGCCCTTGCTTTCTGGCTTCTCCTCTGTTTTGTAACTCTCCCTCCCACCCACCACTTGATGGTAGTATTTTGATATTTGCTTTGTATTTGACTGTGTTTCACTCAAAAATAAGTACTTACCCATTGCCTTTTTACAGTTCTGTTGCTGATGCCAGATGGGTGCCTTTTGCATGTACAGTTCCATTTCTCAATGGTCTTTGAAAATGATTACTTAGGACAGGATTTGGTTATTCCTTCTGACTGTATAACATCTGAGTACCTTAAACAGCAGGTGCTGTTGCCATCCCTTAGCTTCCTTTCTTCAGATCCTTGTGCATCATACCTGCAGACGGTACTCAGCACACTCATTTCTGTGGAAAGGTGCCCAGCCTTTTAAATTTTCTTTTTGACTCTGATCAAATGCTGCAATATTACTGAGTTGCTGGATTTTTACAGGCTGTTTTTGTTTCTCTGCAAGAATTAGAAACCTTCACACCATCTTCATGTAAGGAAAACACATTTGGAGGAAATACGCTCACAGGCTTGCTCTGTAGTTGATGGGTTGCCAGCATCTTTTTGGCTCCATTTGGAATGTGTGAGAAATGGTGTGACTTTCTGTTTGAATGGCTAGAAACTGTAATGGTCTCCTGGGGTTTAATAAATGAATAGGAAAATGTCACGAATATTATAAATTACACTTGGGAGGTAATCTAAAAGTGTACAATTAACTGAAAGGTGGGACCTTATTTGTACTTTTCTTTGCCAGCTGCACTGCAGAAATGAAGGTTGTTGGTAGAGACCTGGGGCTTTGATTTATTTACTCTGAGGATGGAAAAAGAAGAAAATGTGTGTATGTCTATATGTGCATTTGTAATTTCATTTCAGCAGAATGGCTGTCAAAATACTGTTTCAAAACAAACCTCAAGATGTTTTCTTTCAGAACATGGAAGGCACTATTCAAAGCAGAGTGTTACTTAATGAGCACTCAGGTGATTAAAAATGCAGGTTTACATTAGTAATTTATACTTGCTTTCCACCCTGGACCTGTACCCACAGGTGTGACAGTGAGATGAAGCCCAAGAAGGGCACAGTATATGTGATAGCAAATCATAGAATCATTTAGGGTGGAAAAGACCCTTAAGATCATCGAGTCCAACCATCAACCATGCCCACTAAATCATGTCACGAAGTGCCTTGTCTACACGTTTTGTGAATACCTCCAAGGATGGGGACTCAACCACTTCCCTGAGCAGCCTGTTCTAATGCCTGACAACCCTTTCAGTAAAGAAATTTTTCCTAATATCCAACCTAAAAAGGTGAGAACTATGCCTCTTAATGAGCAAGATTTTGCCAGATGGCTGAAGAAGCAGCTGCAAAACACCTATCTACCAAGCATGGTTTGGACTATCGGCACTGGCAGTACTGGTGGTGCAGCACCAGGTATTGTAGGAAAGCAGGATGGGATTGTCACTACCATCCATCCAAAGGCCGTGACTCAGTTGTCTTGAAGAAGCTGCATATATCCAAAAAAAAAAAAAGGCTGATGATTGGTAAGAAACTCATATGAAGTTTGTTTCCTGACATCTTTATTTTCAGGTAGGTATATCAAGAAAGCACAGGCTTTGGTGCTTGTTGCCAGCATAAGGCTGTGACCCACTGACAGAATTAGTAATACAGAGGCTGGTGAGTAGGATCATAGCTTTTCTTTTTGGTTGAGAATCTGCTAATTAGTGCTATAGCTTATTAGCCAAGTACAGCATTGGTACTGCAGCCTCTCTCATTTCACATGCTGTGGAGACAATGAGTGTGATTCCAGAATTTAAAACCTTGTCTTAACTTGTTTGGTAGAGGACAAAACCGGTCTCAATAAAAATGAGAAGCCCGCCCTTTGAGGTAATCTTTTTACATGCATTTTAATTTGTAATCACATCCATCCAAATCCCTGGATATGTTTCTAATTTAAAACATTTTATAAACAATGTGCTCCCAACAAACCAAACTATTATTCCTGCTGCCTCCTACTGACAAATGGCCACCCAGCTATTGAAAAAATCAGAGAAACAGCACATTAAGCAAGTACTTTTTGCATTATTTTATTTTAAATCTGCCAGACCAGGCTCTGATGGAGCACAAAAGCATTGCTTTTGAGCCAAGAGTCATGATGGGGAAAAGCAGGCCCTTTGACTTAGCCGGGTTCAAGTCTAAGCAGAATTCTGAATTGCAGTCAGCTTCTTTACTACATAGAATGGCAACTGGACTGTCTATGTAGCAGATTGTGCAGAGGCACTAATCATGATAATTGCAGTAAAATCTGACAGATATGATTGCAAGGGGACCACTGGCATTTTCCTCACGTGTAATATAACAAAGGTTTCTGTAATGAATTGAAGGGTGGTTTATAACATTGTCCTAAGTGCTGCTGTTCTGATTTTTCTCTCCCTTTTTCAAAGAATTTGACCACTTCACAATGCATGAGAAATAAAATGATTCAACTATTTTGCAGGCCTCATTTAGAACATGTGAGGACTCTGTTCTTCCTTCGTCTTTTTCACACTAAACATTTAATAACAAGCCACATAAAATTCCTATTTGGAAATTTTAGCAAGGAAAGTTGGTTTACAATGTCCTGCTTACACCTTATAAAGACATAGGTTAAATCTTGTCAGGCTTGATGCACTGTACCTCATTTGTTTATTTTGTCTAAAGCAAGTGCCTGAATGTTTGTTTGTTAGCTTTATAGAAACAAGCACTTCAATTAAATTCTTTGTAAAAAGAGTTTACAATTCCTGCATCATTTTATTTCTTCATAATTGGCTAAGACCATCTGAAAATTCAAAGCAGCTGAGGGAACAGACTTGCAGCCAGAAGAACTAGAGAGGTGGGACTGTGGTTCCCTTCTGAGGCATGTTGAATAACCACAATAATTAAAGCCTATGAGCACTGGGGGGAATAACAATCACCTGGAACACATGAGCATTGCAATTAAACTATGGACATCAGAATGGGAGATGGGGTGTCTTTGTCTTTTCTTTCTCAGTGCCAGAGGACAGACTGTACATTTTTCCCAGAGGTCTTGGGGAGGACCTCCCTTCCTACCAAGTGCTCCACGCTCTCCTACGTGATGAGGTTTGGCTCCACACCCCTCCTGCTGGAAACCTGCCCCCAGAACTAGAAAATCCTGAGGCATTGTTGGCCAGTGCCCTCTGCATCGCTCAAGCTGCATCATGCGAGCCCTTTCCTGCCATCGGGGTGATTCTGTTGGATGCTCTATAGGATTGGTCCAAGTAAACTACTGCTCCATGATGCATGGTGAACAGTCAGCCATCTCCACAGTGGGAGGAGGCCTGTGAGGTGTAATGTACCATGTACAGCTGTATGGGGTCTGGACCCCCTCCTACATGATTACTGCAGAGTAGCCAGTGTGGAGTACTCAGAAGATTCCTGGGTGGCTGCTGGTGATTCTTGTATAAATCTGCCCTGTGCTTCTGGGTAAATTTGAGGGAGGAGGAGAGGTGATATAGCATAACTATGCTGCATGGGCAGAATGAGTGTCTGAGAGAGGGACATGGGGTGGAGACTGAGTGTGTTCATATGGGGAAGATAGACTCCCCATATACACAGTTTAAAAAAGAATATAAACATGTGTGTATGTTTATATATTCTAATACATAACACATATTGAGTTTAAAACTATAGGGGGTGATTTAATACTCCCTCTGAATCTGGTTTGGAGCTTACCATTTCCCCTGCCTGGGTTTTTCCTGGGAATCTACTTCTCCTCACTGTGTTGCAGCCCTATTAACACCTCTACCAGTGCTGGAGGGATCAGAGAGACTGTAGAAAACCTACTTGCACACTCAGCCTCTGCAAAGTCTTCTGGGGCCAGGAGTGAGCAAAGGGTATTGTGTTCCCCCATCACTGCATCCACCCACATCCTCCTACCCCCAAAGTGTAGGACGAACTGAGTTAAGAACGCAGGAATTACTCTGTAAAGACACTAAACTCTCTGGAAGAAAGAAATCACCAGTATTGAACTCTGTAAGAGACAGTGTACATATATGTAAAGATATATATGGCGTTTCATTGACCAATGCAAACAACAGACCTCAGCTTGCCTGATTTGGAGAAGAGCTTTTCAGCCATAAATGTCAATATTATCTTTCATTTTCATAAACTGGACCACAAATTTTGAAGATATTAAGGCTGTGACATTCTCTGTGCTTGTACTAGACCAGTTAAAGCTTCTTTATTAATGAAGACTTACTGTAAATTAAAGGCAAAGCATGGATAATATTTCAGTCAGCAGGAGTAAAGGTTTTCAGAGTTGCAGATTGGACCAAAGCATCCTGGGGCAAAAGGGAATCATGTGGGGTGCTGAATCAAGACTGCTGCCTTTGGAGGTGATTTTCAGAAGATGAACTTCTACACCAGACGTCCTCCCATACCACGATGCATTAAAAAACACTATAACAAAGTGAAGCCCCAGCAGCAAAAGACTAAAAGATACAATTCCAGTGTGATTTTGGAAGAGAACAGAAGCAATCTGGATGTTACAGAGGAACTGCTCTGAAGAGCTCGCTCATTTTTTCCACAGCAGAGCAGAAGTACATGAGCCTATGGCAGGGAATTAAAGGAATGTTCAGTAATAACTGGGACTCAATATAAATAATGAAGGGGTATAAAGAATGTATATGACTGGAATGTACAACTGTAGAATATTAAAAAAAAAACTAAAAAGAAAATAAAAGCCAATACAAATTCTGCAGGGAGTACATTCTTGGCACCATCCTCTAGAGGGGAAGTTAGGAAAGGAAAACCATTACATGATGAGGAGGGTAGGTAGATAAAGGGGAATGTAGGTATTGAAAATGACAAGAAAAACTTTTAGGGATATGAGCTAAGAAATGTACACAAGAGCTACAGGAAGAAGGAAACATTCAGAGTCAAATGATTGTGGTTTGTCCTTCATCTAGAGAATTATACAGCATTCTCCTGACTCCAGGTGGGCATTGCATCAAAAATGTTAATAGGGGAGACTGTGTATTCAGCATGTGCTTTATAGGTAGTTAGGCATTTTCTTATTGGAACAATAGTGGCAAGGACAGGTTCACTGATGGTTTGAAACAACCTGGAATTTGTAATTTTATTCTAGAACTGCTGGGTTAGAAATAATCTCCTATAAAGGCATGGGGAACACGTATTTGGCCTTTGCAAAGAGGATGAGGGGAAGTACACTAGGAGCCCTCCCCTCCTTATGTATATCATGAGGCCAGAATGGTTGCAGATCATCTGCTTTCTTTCATGTGGCAATTTGTCTAAACAGGAGATGGACAGGCTCATGGTTTGCCTGGTGTCGGTCAGCAGTAAAGACTATATGCACTGTCCCAGCAAGTGCCTGCAGGGGATTCAAAGTGCTTTGGCATTGAGTCTGTGTGCCTGAGGCACATCTTAAATATCTCTTTTCTAAGAAAATTTGCTTGCATGAAATTCAGGTTTTCCCTAGGGTGGGTTTCCTGGATTTCACAGGCATGGTGAGGACAGTGGTGGAATGTGGCTGTGTGCTGCCATGGGTGTCCAGTCTAGCTGCCACTGCACGTTTGTAGGTTAAATCTTTGTAACCTGTCACTTCATCTCCCGGGCCAAACAGCGGGAATAGTTTTGCACCATTTAAACTTGCATACCTACACAATAAACATAAACCCCAAAATATGCATTACCTTTATGAACCAAACCAGTGTATTTGCAGTGTTTCAGCAAAATTCTCTCTTTGGCACAAATAGTGCTGGATTACAAAAGTGTTTAGAAGCTGCAGGTTGTAGATAAACACTGACTGGGATTTCAACAGTGCTGGTGTTGGCCAGGTGCCTAAAACCCAACTGGTTTCAATTCACAATTACCTTTGTTATATGGGCCACAGGGCTTTTAAAGATTCATACACACAGTAGGAAAGGTTTCCTGTGTGTATATGCTGCAGTTCATAGGAAAGAGTTTCCTGAGTCTATATGCTGCAGCTCAAAGTATACCAGTTCCTCAGCAGAAATTGCAGCTTCAGATAAGTGCAGTTGAAAGAAAGGTATAATACATATATGCGGGAAGAGTTTGTGCAGGGTGCAGTTACCACTCTACAGATTCTGTGACTTACTAATTACTGGCTTTGTTTTGCTAGAACTTTACATTAGAAATGCAAAAGCCAAACTAGAACTTGAAAAGAGGAACATCTTTAAGGTATAGAAAGCAGTTGCAAAACCAGACTGAGATTCACCATTTGATCTTGATGGCAAGGAGAGAGCCCCATGGAGGAAATCATCTAAACAAGCTGCCAGATTGCAACTGGCTAAATTCTAAGGTGATTTTCTATTTACAGATAAATCCTGGGGGTCTAAATTGTTTTTACCAGGACAAGATCCTAGTGCTGTTGTTCAAAACAAATATCACCTTCTTCCTGCACACTTTTCATGGGAAGCTTAATGGGAATTAATTCTGGTGTGAAATGTGTCCTGCAGTGCAAATGCAGGCACAAGGGTCTACACCGTGGAGAGCCTGTATCTGCTTGTACACTGCCATGTGCTGCCTTTTTATTTTCTCTCTTTCCCAGTAAATAATGTGCCACAGCATGTCTTATTGGGGAGACTTCCTTTGGTTTGTTTTCCTTTTGTTTATAGTTTGCTGTTATCATAGGTTACCTCAGTGGGTGAAAAAGTGAGTTTTTCTTTTAAGGGCTGTGTTGGAAAGTTGTCTGTAGAAGTACTACAGGCCTTGGTGTCCTGCCAGTTCAGCACACTGAAGTGACTGCTTTCTCTTTGATGGGAAATCCTACTTCTTATTCCCAGGGGGTTGCTTTAACACTTAAACATTTTTTTTTTAATAAGTCTGAGAGTCTGAATTATATCCTTGTGGTTAGGAAAAAAGACATTTTACTAGGGAGGCAACTTGTTATGAGCTTAGGTAAAATGCCAACTGCAATAAAAAGGACTTTCAAGTGTCATTTGTATATTAAGCAAGATTTAAAGAGACACTAAAAAATACCTGGCTGTGTTTGCCAAAATCTATAAGCTTTTTATTCTCAGAGATAATGAGGTAAAATGTAACTTGTCTCTTTCAGACTAATGGCCTGATTTTTGTGGTCAATATGCACTTAGTGGGAGTTTTTTCAAGTAAGCATGATAAACTCGGGCTCAAAAATCAGACCTGATTATACTCCAGAGGTTTTTCTAGTTCCTCTCTGATGCAGAAGCTGGATCGTGATGAGCAAGCTTCACAACTATTTTACTCCATTTTTCCCAAGGAGTTCANGTGCCTCTACAGGGAACACATCTTGTTTCCCCATCAGCCCCATGGAGGCCATAGAAGAAAATAGGAGTTAAGGCTTGTTTGCTCCTCTTCTGCTGCAAAACATCTTTTAAAATTATGATTGTGGGCAGTCATTGCTACAGGGAGTCTCTGCTGTTGCACTGCAGGAGCAAATGCTGAGGGTATTAATTCCCCATTCTCTGGAGATTGGCAATGAGTCTTGTTGCCTTAAATCAAAAAGTTTCAGGAAACTCTCAGCTATATTAGAAAACAATTAAAAATCTCTGAAATATATCTTTTAAGCCTTTCTTGACCTTACACCACTGCCAAGTTTCTTCTTACAAAACTCTGTCCTGATTTTCATTGCACAGTCCTGCTGTCATTGCTTGAATGACAAAAGTGCTGAGTAAGGCAGAAGTTGCCCCTTGAAGTCTTCTGTTCTGACTCTGAGCCTGAAGCAGAAGCAGCAATGCAATTTTAAAACAGTGAACTTTCCTTTTTAAAGACTTCTACTATTTATTATAAATTAAATTGGTTAAATAGAGAGGAAGCTGAGAAACCTGCATGCTAACAGCACTGTCTGCAGTCTAAACAAAACAGATGTCAAGCTGTATTTATCTCTCCAGAAGAAAAAAAAAATTTCTTTGCCATTCTGTTGTCTAATGCAGTCTTATGAAAGATGGTGAAGCTTTTGAATGATGTGTAAACAAGCCGAGACAGGAGGAACTGCTTTTACGTTTTTTGGATCTCAACTTTGCTACCTGTTGGCTCAGCAAGAAGGACCAAAATAAATTACAGTTCAAGTCCAGAAATACCAGAAAGCGGGAAGAGGAAGGAAATGCTGTTGTTTAATTATGTGTTTGTCCTTTTTCTCTGACACTCCTCACCCACAAGCAGGAAGTTAGTTTTGGTTTGGAAGCAAAAAATCCTCAGACATAGTTTGAGGTCATGACTATATAATGAGACACCTCTTCCTCCACATTCTCCCAGTTCTAGAGTTCACTTCTCATGTCGGCCATTCCAGCCATTTATAAGGTTTTGCTCTGATTCCCCCTGCCTGAATTCAAGGTCTGTTCTGTGTTTCCACAATGGCTGCTGTAGGCTGCACCACGCACTGAGTTACATACAGGACACGTATATTTTTAGGAATTTTATAATTAGAAATCATTTTAGCCCAGAAAGCAGGCTTGGGAGTGGGTCTGCCTCTAATTAGCTGAAACCCCTTTATTCCTCTTTCACATATACGGAAATTTTCATTCACCTTTCTTCACACTGACAGAGCACAAACTCTTCGTGCCAGAACACAGGACTTTTAGCCATTTGTCCTCAAGGATTTAACAAAAATGTCAAGGCTCAAGGAGGCTGGCACATTGCAGAGCCAGCTCAAAATGTTTGCAAAACTGTGGAGAGAATTAGGGGCTCATTCCTGGCAGAAGCTAAACAAATTGTTTGGTTTAGTGCTTAAATAAAGCAGAGTATACAACTCCTATGCTTGTGATTGAAAGCTGTGTTGGCCTTAGCTGTATTTTCAGCTCTCAGTCTATGTACTAAAAACATAGAAAAAGTAGGTCATACTGCATCAAATGGTAGCTGTGGAGTGTATATATTCCATTATTAAAAGAAAAAAAGGGGTGGGGTGGGGTGGGAATGGAAAAAAAGAGCCAAAACACAGAAGCAGGAAGAAATGGATTTTTGTAACAAATGCTAGTGAAAGTAGTAGCACATATCACAGCTGAGGCAAGGAGGATCATTTTGAAAGTGTTATATAAATGTGTTTCAATGAAGAAGTACTGAAGTTAGGAAGAACAAGCTTAACAGGGAAAAGGCACATGGTTTGAACATCCTTTGTAACTTCAGTTTCTCATGGTCCTGTAGATAGATGACTTGGGTTACCTTTATACTGCTAAATAAAACAGGATAACTATCTGTGCTCTGGCCCTGAGATCATTACAGATGCACTTCATCCGTGTGTCATTTGGCTCTCTCTCTCTGGGTCCCATACAGGGTCTTTCCAGCCTTGAACACAGTTATTATTTTGTCTGTTTTTCCCTTCCATCTCTAAGTGCCTGAACTAAAGTGATGACTATGTTATGGGCCACTGGTGGGGTATTCTCAGTGCGTGGAACCACAGGTGTGCATTGCATGTACGGCATGAAGGTATCCAGGGTGCTTGAGGGTGCCAGGTCCTACAGGAGAGCACTGGGGGACTTTGTCAAGGGGAGGGAACCACATAAGGTGCAGTTTTACCCATACTCTTCTCTGAGAGGTGGCAGCTGGCCTGGGCTGAGATGTGTTGACAATGAGTCAGCCTGGGTGATCAGCAGTCTGGCACCCATGCTCATTCCCTTGCCCTTTTTTATGTAGTGATATAGATGTAGCACAAATGTCTTTTAATTGAAGAAAAAAAAAAAGTAATTGGCCATTTTAATGTGTGTCAAAAAATCATTCAGTCAGTGAATTACAACATGTCTTTTTTGGCAGTTAGTCATGACAATTCAGCATGAGGACTAAGAATACAGAGAGCTCTTGCTCTTGCATTTATGTTTGACAGCAGCAAAGGCTTGGCAGATTAAGGGAGATGTCCTGTCTCATCTACCCCACTGTCTTCATCTGGAGCCTGCCCCAGCAGACCTGAAATGTTTAGGAGGAATTTTCCTACTGACTCCAATAAGGCTGGGACCAACCCCTTGTGCTCCTGGGTCTCCTCTGCATTTGAAATGCATTTCTTGTTCAACAAGTGTGTGTTTTTCTTGTCTCAGATGAGTAAAAGCATAGCAGAAATGTAGGTTTTGTTACCAGAATAGAGCTTGATAAGCAAGGACACAGTCAGTCAGTGATCAGTCTTTGTTAGCAAGATGTTCTTTCCACCCAGTGCTTCTCCAGGTGAGAGCTAACCCATGGCTCTCCATCAAGCAGATTCTGTGAGCATTCAGTTCATGTGCCTTTTTCACACCTTGCAGTGTGAATGAACTAAGTATTTTTGGCTGATGCAAACACAATTTAACTCCTGCTATCATAATTTAGGAAGGTGTTTCTCTACATGCAAAGAGAACAGTTTGCTGAAAAATATGAGAATGCTATGAGCAAATGCTGATACATTTCAGTGTATGCATCCTCTTGTTACCTTTGGCATGAAATTATTCCAAGAGCTGGAATGGAGGCAGGGACAGAAAGTGCCTTCCTTCGCGCTATCGCTATTCCCTGATGACAGTGTTCTCTGATAACGAAGGATGTTTCAGAGATGGTATCAAATCACTACTGTTGGTAGGACTTCTTCACATTGCCAAAACAAAGAAGGCTGGAAAACTGCTAAAATCAACAGGATCTTGCTTTAATATTGCAGGCAAATGCTTGTCAAAAGTCCAGGTCTGATAGCACTGGAAGTGAAATGCTGAGTTTACCCACACAACAAATAAAGCAGTGGCGGTCAAATGTATTTCAGCCCTCATAGGCTCTGTAGGGTAATGCCTAACAGCTTCTTGCTGAGACTACACTCAGAGCTGCTACTTGTTTTTGTGGTCTACTGAGATCGGGACAGTAATTGCAGAATAAAGGCCAACAAATCTATGGTGCAGTCACTGCAAAGTTGCCAGACTATAAAATGTGAAAAATGAATACTCCTCCCTGGCTCCTGGGTAAAAGTCAGTCTGGGCAGATTCTGCATACCATCACAGAACAGCATAAACCCCCCTTTTAATTTGAAAGTTGAGAACTTGAAAATTTGAAACATTAAAGAAATAATGAGGGCTCTATTTCCACCTCCTTGACACTGTTCAGATCACTCCTAATATGGTCATCCAACACTGAATCATTGCAAGGAAGATTTGGGTTTTTCCCACTGATGCAAAACATCTTATTATAAGAGATTCATGCTGGTTGATGAGGCTTATTCCCATTGTCAGAAAGAGTCTGGCAGATTTGTCCCCTGAGAAAACAGTTTTTCTCAGCAACAAAATGAAGTTTTACAAAATTTGACTAAAGTACAGTGAAGCAATTTAGAGTTAAATTCTGTACAAAAACAGACTAAAAAAGACTCTGACAAAATGTGTATTGTAATAGACAGTTACTGTCAGTTACTGCTCAGAAATAAGTAAAGCCATTATGGCTGAGTAGCAGAGGTTGTGTGCTCCTACTCCCTATTGTTACTCTAAAAAGGAGCTGTCAGTATCAAATGAGACTTTATTTAAAGGTTGCTGGGTTGTAATTGCCAAGAAGTGAGAGGCAAATATGTTAAAAAAAATTCATATGCAGACAGTGTCTTCATGTGATGGGGAGGGTAGAAGGGATGTGCGTCAGTTGGCTACAGCCCTGTCATGTAATGTAGGATCTCAGTGATAACAGGGGGAATAATGTCTCCTTTGCTTCCTCTTAAAACCATGCAAGAAGGACATTTTGAACTATAGGATTTAACTATGGCTGCTTTCTTTGTCAGCAGTTGAACATCAGCAGCATTAAGACCTCCTGTCAGCAGACCTGGGGAATTGTGAAAACAGGGAGGGGCAGAGAAGGCAAAGGAAACCAGTGTGATGCTGGGTCCTGGGAACCGCCACTGCCCGGACCATCATAAGGGAAAGGAAAAGGGGGCAGCCAGTCAGTTGCCTTACCTGCCTGAGAGTCCAGGCTGGATTGTAGCCACCGCAGACCAGGAGATGTTTGAGTCCCAGACCTTTACCATCTGCACTCTTTGCAGGTCCATGTGGTGCAGGACACCTGAGTGATTAATTTGGTTTGATAAGTTAGTTTATAGACTGTAGTTTTTAGCATTTAAAATCTTGTATTATTATTATAGGAAAGGAAGAAGTCGGGAACTGTGCCTTTGAAGAGTCCTGGTATGCACTGGTTGGAACTGGATGTTGTGTTATGCCAAACTAGTGCTATGGGATGCTGACCAGAGGACTGTAGTATCCCAAGAAGCGTGTGTCTGTGAGACTCCTTGGCTCTGGCTGGGCACAAGGGTTTTTTTGCAACTTGTCCAATATTTATATGACTTTAAAGAGATTTTGTCTCAGTAAATCAGTCAAACATGGCCAGTCTTACATTTCTTGTACCCACAATGTTCCTATTCTCTTGCAGAACAGGAAATATAGTTTGAAGCTTCTCATTATTAGCAAGTGTCTCGCAGGAGCCAGTGCAAATCATTATGTAAGATAATACAAACCCACCAGCTAGATGACAACCAGACTGCTGAGTGAGGTTACTGTCTCATACATGCTGATATGATCAGATGATCCTAAAATTACTAAGCAGTTGGTGAAGTTGGCAAGGAAATAGTATCTGCCTTGGAAAAAATGACACATCTGTGCACAACCATATGGCTTTCTGAGTGCTGCGTATTGCCCATCTACCGCTTGTTCCTTGTCTTGGGTTGAGATTTACATAGACTTTCAGATGCTGCCCTCTCATCCTGAGAAAGCTGATTGCACTCCGATGTCATCTGATGCATCCTTTCTGAGTCATGCCTTGCATAGCAAAATTTTTCCTTTTATCAAAAGTACATAAAACCAAAATGCATCATCAGTCCATCATTGCTGGTTCTGTCATAGCTTGTGTTTGCCATGGAGACTCCTCATGACATTTTGATAGTGCAGTAGGTAGAACTGGCAGCTGTAGTGCCATTCCTCTTCCATTCCCTCCAATCATTGTCTGTTTTGTAGATTCAAGCCATTGCCCTGTACTTTGCATCAATGTAGCTCTCCTGACCAAGAGTACACAAGATTTGCCTCATGGTTTTCTCTCATGACTCCATCAATGCCACAGACTCTGCAAAAGAGATGCATGAATAAATATTTATGTATTGTTATGAATGGAAAAAGGTGCTTGTGTGAGGGCTGGCTGCAAACTAGGCCTTGAGTCTCTAGAAGTGTTAGGGCTGCATCTCTTCAGATCTTGGAAAAAGTGTTAATTGGCCTCTTGAAACATATGCTGAAAGGCAGTTTTCTGGTTTGCAGAGGAGGTGAGGAGCTCAAGAAGAATGCCAGCTATTTTTTGTGAGTGCAGAGCCAAGCTAACACTTCTAGTCACCTGAGGAATTGAGCACATACGTCTGTTCTGGCTATGTGTACATGATGTGGGGAGTGTTGTAAGGGAAATACCTCCCTCCGTGCTCCAGCGCTTTTATGTGACAGTTGCTCACCTTTGTTCCATCTACTCATAAGAAACATATTTTTTTAGTTCCTATAAAAAGAGAGTGAAAGCAAAGGTGATGTAGTAATGAATTTTGCATTACGGTGGATGAATTTATGGATGAAAGCTTTCTGTCAGTTCACACACCTTTCAAATGTGAATGGCAGATTTCTTCACTTGCCTGAAATACTGTTCTGGAGATGGAAGTCAAGAATAGTTTTATAAAGTTCCCTATTTTAAATTATGTATTTAATTGATAAAAGGATATTGAGTTTGAAAAGCCTATACAGGTTCATTTTTTTGTGTTGCTTCCCAACATTTCACTATTACACACTTACCAGAAACCAGAATGTATGCTGTAAACAAAATCAGTTAATATGAAGAGTAAATGCATTATCTGCTCAGAAAGGAGACAAAATTGGGCTTTGACAAGCATCCTTGCTTTGAGGATCTGTTTCTGCTCCCATGCAATTCAGTGGCAAAACTCCCACTCATTTCAGCCATATAGGACCAAGCCCAGAGACAAGACAGCAGCAAAAGGCTTTTACAAAACAATGTAAATATGATGAAGAGAAATATCAGGACACTCAGCTGGTCTCTTAGTGAACGGAACAAAAACAACAAATGAAAGCTTGGTCTTTCAGGAAAAAGAGTCTATTTGGAAAAGGATGCATTCAGCAAAAGATATCACACTTAACAGGAGAAAGCTGCGCGTTACAGAAGAAAAACTGTCTGCTGAGAGTTAGCAGGACACCAATATCCCGGAAGCTGAACTTTGGAAATGAGTGTGCAATGCTCTGAACACTTCCTAAGAGATACGGTGGAATGGGTAGGGGCTGAACGCACTCATATTTTAGGATGGAGTCCTCTGTGGCTTTGGGAACATGTCAGGTAGTGCCTGGGAAAAAACATAGGAAGCTTGAGGAATGCAGTGAAATTTGTTTCTTTCATATCCTGTAAGAGAATGATTTTTTTTTTTTTTACCCTGGTTGTTTCTAAGGTCTGTTAAGGCTTGTTTGTTGTCAGAGTTTCCTTTGTTCTGCATCTTAAACAACCCAAAACAAAGACCTCTTGTTCCTTTTGGGAACCTATTATCCTCTCAATGCAAAGCAGTTGTGGGAGTCCAGTTTCTGCAGACTTCCTAAGTAGTTTAAAACAACCCCAAACATTATGATCCTGGACATGCTTTGCCTTCTACATATTAGAAGGGGGGAAGGTGTTATTATGGCAGACAATTTAAAACCATAACAAAATGTGGGCTCCGGTATAATTTGAGAACGGAAAGCAAATGGTATTGTAAAGCTTAATGTTTATAGGAAAGAATGCTTTTCCTTTTCAACCTTTTTCTTAAGTCTGAAATTTGTAAGAGGAAGTTCAAAGAGGATATACACATTAGTTCCTACTTGGTTATTTTCCATATGTGAGGTCAGTAGATTTCAGCGGATTAGTCCGGGTTCCTGAACAGCTGAAAAGTTTTGAAATCACCTTCCTGAGGTTTTGAAGTAGGGTATTATAGTTTGCAAAGCAAAAGATCAGTTTGAGCAGGCTTCCTGCATTGCCTGTTTACTAAGAAAGTGAGAGTAGAGTGGTCTGAAATGGGAGATGAATGTAATGAAAATAATTTACAGCATCTTCTAAAGCACATCCATTATGGCAATGATTTAAAACTCATCAGGCTTTTTAATAACCAAGCAAACCTTTCAATAGCCTTGAGACACTACCTCCTTCTACACTGCTGATTATAGTTGAAACCTTTTGGGAGAGGATGATTTATTGTTTCAGGGAAATTTTCAGTACATCTAGACAAAAGACCCACTTTAGTGGAACCTGGTTTTGTAAAGAAAAACAGACAGAAATACATTTAAAACCAAGCAGACTGACAGTGTTGTTTCAAATTATTTTGTACATGAGCATGTAAGTTTTTCAGTTCTACATAGTATTTTGTCTCAAAAGCAGCAGTAATTAATCTAACATTGTGAGATCACAAAGCAATTTCCTCACAAAGATTTGTTTCAGGTTACTAGAATTGCAAATATTCATCATTTGGGTTCAAATATGAATTTCCCAAATTCAGTTCAGAAGTGAACTCAAGGATCCTGATTTGATATTTACATTGTTTTTTGTCTCCAAATCTGTAAACAGACTTTTCCAAAGATTTGGAATTAAAAAGCAAACCTAACACAGAAGGTAGGTGCAGAGAAAGATGAGGGAATGGTAGTGAATCTAGTTTCACCAGTAATTTCTTACAGAAATACACTTCATATACATGGATACAATAGAAATGTTCTCAAGGGAAGCTTTGAGTCAATGTATGAAATAGTTCATTTCAAAATAATTAATCTGAAATTTTTTTGAAGATGCTGAGGCTGGCAGAAGTTCTGGGGATGTGTTCTGTAAGTCAGGCTCTTCCCACTGTTCAAAGTATTTTTGAACTGACCTACAGAGAAAAGTGTGAGGTTTGAAAGGTGCAGTTTGGGTTCAAAATAACTTTGAGTGCTGAGCAGTGTCTGGTTCTGCTCCAGGAAAAATACGTGCTGAGTAGCCTCAGTTATGTAGGAGCACTATGTTCATTACCTTGCTTTCTTTTAAGGCCTGCAAATCCCAATTTCTTTTGCAATTTCCTCCTGCACATTATTCTGTTTCTTCTGAGTAATTTTTTGAGATACCTGACATCCATTGTACTGGTGTACAGCACTATATGCTGAATATTTGTAGAAAGAAATGTACTTTGCAATTAATACTGTATGATCTTATAATTAGTTTATTTGTAAATATATAAACAAAGGAAAGGAAATTTAAGAATTCTTGTTAACCTTTCATTTCAACCCAGCAACACTGCTAAGGATATACCTAATTTGAAACCAGTGAGTCTACTCAAAGGCTTACTGTTACACCTGTAGTCGAGAATCCTTCTGGATCAGGGTTTAGCTTTGATAGCAGGAATGGTCTTTACCCAGCCAACTTTCTGCATGACCACCTGTGCAAATTTTCCACCTGCACAGAAGTCCCACCTGATGTTCACTATCTTCACAGCACAACTCCTCTGAACCTATGTATAAGGTATAGCTAAGGTCAGGGTTTGCCTTTTAAATGTCATTAATATGCAGGTTTATGCATATCTATGAGCAGTTACATACAAGACACACTTGAGCATCATAAGCAATGCTATAAATATTTCACAAGTCGTACTCATCTCAAATCAGAGATTGTATTATTGGTGTTATATGTGCATAGGCACCTCACTTCCATATGAGCTCTAGGCTATTCTGTGGTAATAAATTGTAATTTATTAATTGCACAGTACAATCTAGAAGTGCCACTTAAAAGAGTCCTTGAGTTACTTAAATTTCTTGCTAGCAACAGTTCAAATGTAGAGTCTATAGAAAGCAAGGGATAGAAATACAGGTGTACCTCATCCAGCAGGGAAAACTGCAGCTTATTCCTTGTCTTCATAGGATAAAATGTATCCCCAAAATTCTGCCTTCTCTTATGATCACGCAGTTCATTTAACTGTGAACAGAAATTGCAAGAATCTTCATGAGTTCTTGTCTTTTGGAGAAGCCTTAAGTCTTACTAAAATCTCAGAGGTTTTATACAGGAATTCAAATGTTACCACTTCAGTGGCAGATTAAACAGTCCTTTCTTGTGCTGGGTTTATTTGCATTGTTTCCAGTGACACGGCTAAGCTTAGGATCAACTCTGAAAATGAAACTAAGAGGTGACAGTGACCCTAAGTTCAGTCTTTTTTCTTTGTCTTCTGTTCCTTAATGACCGCTGCTGAAATGCTCTCAGCTCACAGGTGACAAAGAGTTTCCTTGTAACAGCCTCACCAGTGTGACAAATACTGCAAACGAAATACAGGAAGTCATGGGCAGCATTTACCTCTGTGCTTATGTTAGAAGATGCTCTCCCAGGCTCAACGTGCCTTTAGTGGAGTGAGAGGATCTCCTTCAGCTAGCGATTCACAACACCTACGCTAAGATGTTGCTTTGTGAAGCTTTCCTTAAGCTCTTGCTCCTCCTGAAGGAGGAGCCTCCCTGTTTCCCGGAAAAATGGTGATGATTGTCCCACTGTCCAAACTGCTATCCACTTTCTTCCAGCAAAGGAAGCGTTAGATGACAAAGAGATCAGAAGCGTTGAGCAGATTGAGGCCTGCAGCAATGCAGTGGTGCTGCTTCCAGTGTATGCAATCAGCTTTGGATCAGGCCTTGAAACCAACCCAGACAAAACCTCCAGGGTTTTGTCTTTGCTGAAGCAACATTTGAATTGGCTTCACTCACAGGGGGTTAGGCAGTTGGTTTTCCAGTATGTATTTGGAAACTTTTCTTTGAGGTTAAGAGATTAATGCAGAATATCTAAACCAAAGGAAATCAATTTCCAGATCAGTGTAAAAGACACAAAAGTAATTTTCTTCCCAGTTTCCAGCTTCATCTGTATAAATGTCACAGCATTGGCCCAGACAGGAATTTGGCCAGACCTAGCACAAAGCTGTTTTTTTAAAACTGTACTGCATCTCCACAGTTGCCATTCTCTTCCTAGAAGAGAACAGGTTTTCTGTGTCATTGTCATCATCGGAGGAAATGGCACCGGGCTGCAAAGCTTGATAAACTAGTTTCATTTATTTGGCTTTGTCAGTCCAACAGCTGTCTCCCAGCCCCACTCTCCTTACCACTGTTAGTGCTTCTGTCACTCCAATCTTCAAAGAAAGATAAAGGTATTTTTTTTTTAAATAAGCATTTGGTTCCAGAGAATGAGTGTATACATAGGATTCTGACCAATTCAAATCAAGATTTCACCTTGCATAGGATTGGCTCAACTGTATAACCCAGGTGTCACTGGGAGAGAATAAAAATTACTCTATGGAATATGTCTTATGAGAAAAAGCCATTTCCCAGCATAAAAGAGTTTTAAAAAAATGTTTGTTATTTTTCTCCAAAACTTCTTCACAGAGTCAACAAAGAAAGGCAAGTTCAGCAGTAATACTTATGAAATATATAGCCCTCTGTGTTCTCAACAGAAAGGAATAAAGCTACTGGACTAAGTTATTCAGATGATAACATTCCTGGATAAAGTAAGTTAAAAAACCTGATAGTTGAAGTTATGCCACTCAGCTATGCACTACTCTAAAATGCTGCTCTGTTTTTCTTGGAGCATAGTTTGCAATGCCAGTGATGTATGATGGTTAGAAGAAGACTTGACATTTCTCTTTCCACACAGTTCTGTTGGATTCCAACAACAGGTCATAGCCTAAGCACATTTTGAACCTTTTTTCCTTAAGAGAAAAGCTAGATAAATTGTGCAGTTATCCTAATACAAGCGTAACAGGCCAGCTTCTCCTCTAGGTGTAATAAATGTTACACGCCTTTATTTCTAAATGGAGAACTGGATGGAAGAGACTTAGGAGGATTAGGTCTACATTAAGTTAAAAGATTTCCTCCTTGTGATGGAAATGTTGAATGTTTATGCACAACCGAAATAGAGTTCTCCAAAGAGTGAACCTTTGGGTTTCCGCCCCCACCATTTGAACATAGGCCACTGTCATGTAGAGTTCTACTGTGATTCTCTGTTACATTGAAAGCAAAGGTTCAATCTAAATAAATTTTTCGTATACTTTTTGAAAATAAATTAGTTTGTGTGGAATCCAAATCCAGAAAGAATATTATTTAGGGAAGATAGGCACTTTTTGTACACTTCTTTCTTCATAAAACTCACTGCAGGTAACAAAATTTTGTTGTCTGTCTGCATTTTGAAAGTGCATTAAAGTGTTTTCTGCCTGTACTTAAAATGTAATTTTATTATTTTTAAATTTTCTACAACTCATAGATCTTAATTATGAGTTTAGTTTCAAACTTTGCTAATTGTTTTAGATATTTTTTAGATGCTTTACACAACCACTCTGTTACAAACATTTAAACAATGTTTACACAATCTACTCACTCCACATACAGACCACTTTCATCTGAAAATTCTTAAATTCTTCCCACTGGAAATTAAATATTATCTTCTATGTTGTTTCTTTATAAGGTTTACTTTTTCAAATGTTTAACTACTGCATATGGTAATAATATAAACCATCAATCACTTATCACACATATTCATGGAAAATCTGATTCTGTGCTGAGCTATATTTTGTCAGCGACTTCGGTAAATGTTAAATTTTGTTTTCTTAACTGTAGCCAGGAAAATTAACGTCCACTTTAGAAATTTATTTGGGAGATTTGTTGCATGAGTTGGGTTTTTTTGTCAAATTTCAGATAGTGTAATTAGTTACTGATTAAACACTGCTATGCTACTCATATGAGCATTTATTATTTCAAACAGGCTAGAAAAACACAATAAATTTATTTTTATTAAAAAGTTAGCTTGACATCTCCCTGTACCTAAGGCCAGAACACACTAATATACAGACAATCTGCCAGTACTGATTTTAATAATGATTGGTTTTGATTCTTCATGTTCTCAGAGGGACATATGTGTATGAACTAGGGGCAAACACTGTTGTTCACTTTCATACTGCTTAGCGCATGTGTCCAGCTAATAATTTTACAGCTTTTGGTAAGACTTTGGGAAGTCTTCCCTTTGTATGACATCCTTATGCACAAAAGCAGGCTCTCCAAGTCAGTGGAACACTTGCTTATATAAAACATTTTTGTAACTTACCTAAGAGGGAATATAAGGACTAGTTCCCGCCTGAAAAATACAGTAGCTTCAGTTTAATAGCTCATCCTTTGACTGACTTTTGGCAAATGTGATTGACTGTACTTACTTGCTTTCTTAAGGATGCTGGATTCTTCACTAAGAAGCTTGAAAAGCATGTTTTGGTCTTTAAGGCAATGGTAGCTTGCAGAGGCCGTAGCACAGCTCCTTGACTGCTTGAAATCTGCTTAGGGCAGTGTTGCTTTACTCCAAACAAGGGCAGCTGCTGTCTTTTCGCTGTCAAATGTCACATGACGAAGGATACACCTGTGACTAACTGCTACTGATGCTATGTGCTGAAAGCTGCAGGCGAGGGATAAGCAAGAGATGTTTGCTCTAGCTTCAGAGGACAACCATGTGGATGAGTTATATCATGCTTTAAAGGGACTGCTTGGGCAAGGGCATGAGTACACTTCAACTGTGTTTGCTGGAGAAATTACTTTTTCCCATCTCAGAGCTGCTCGTTCCCCCTCCTGCTGCAGACCGGTGTTGCCTTCCCTTGCCTCTGCTGGTGGCAACTCTGTAACGTTGCATTTAAAATGAGTGAGTTTAGCAGAAGACGTACCATTAAAAGTGCTTCAGCCTAACCCTGATTTTCCGCCTCTAATGTCTCCAGATGGAGAGGGCTATCAACTCTCTCAGTGAGAAAGTTCCCATCTCAGTGGTGGTATTATGTCAGGATCCATCTTCTCATTAATGTCTGGAAAGATCCGGCTTGTAGTACCGTGTTTTTGTTGGGCCAAAATTGGCAATTCTTACTGAGTGGCTGGCATCTCCTTTTTAGATTTGACTGGAAATAGAAAGCTAATGAAATTTGGCAGCTTTATAATGGAAGTGTTACAACTGTGGAAATGAGACAGCTCTTTATTAAAATAGGTTCAGAGTTTTACCTGTGTATTATTTATTGTTATTTATAATCCTAATGGATTGACCAGCTATTTCCGTCCTCAGAAAATCTAAAATGCACAAAGCTGTTAAAGAGCTGTCATGGTTCTCCTCACAGGTAGCTGCATTTCAGGTGATAAATTCTTTTGGACAAAGACTTGATCTTCACTACATTTATTTGTGGCTGTGCAAACAACTTGCCATAATTTAATCAATCTCTTTTGTGGAGTGTTTTGGAAAGCTCTTGTGAAGTGCCTTATTAGTGTAAGATGATGCTTTGGTTTTATGGCTTCAGGGATGTTTATTTTGCTATGTAGGGACATAATGGATGTCACAAGCTCCCTTGCAACTTTGTGAATCTCTAGCACTAGCCACATCCTTGGGACCTGTATGACATAAACAGGGAATAAAATAAAGAGCCTATTTTGGCTGGAATTTAATTAATAACATTAAATATATGAATAGTTCCCTTGAAGTCTGTGGAAATACTCTCTGCTTCTAAACTTATAAACATGCTTAATTACCTTGCTAAAATAGTTACTTTGCTAAATCAATTATTACTTTAACAATTCTGTGTATGAGGAATACAAAGAACAGTGAAGGTGCCCTTTAAATGGATCATGTAGCACCACTACGTGTCGAAAAGACAGGGGAAACAGCCAGGCTGAAAATGTAGCCAAAGACAAAACATTCCTCTGGTGATGTGTGGTAAGTGTTAGGTGAAGGTATTCAGCACCTCACAAGATCAGGCCTTGTATGATTAAATTGCTGTACAAACCTGTGGTAATAGATCCTTAAATAATAAAGTGAAAGGGGAGATAGAAAAGTTGGGTGGGAACAAAACTAACTCAGTGCGTTAGAAGGATTATTGTTTGAGTTCCCAGTATTTAACAGCTGGGTTCGCAGTGCGGCGACTGAATTCAGCAGCAGTGTTTTCTGGCCAGTGATTCGGTGGGAATGTTGACCTGAGCAACAACACCGCATTACGTACAACTCAGGTCAGACACGTCTCTGATTTCTGACCACTTCTTCTCTTGGGTGGTGTTTATTTTCTTCCCAGAAAATATGGTAATATTTGGATTTATTGAATCTTGTGGCAGTCTTGTACTGCTTATTCTAATGCCTCTTGTTGAACCTGACCCACCCGTTATCCCTTTGTGTAAATAACTCATTTAGACCTAAGGCCTAAACCCTCTGCTTAAGGCTGAATGAGCTGGACTGAAGGAAAACAGTATGTCCTCACATGGAGGGGAGCACAGAACAAATATTCTTTGACCTTGAAGCAGTATTTGCCATACTGTATAGCATTGCCTCTTTTTGGAGGGTGCACGCACGACTCATCTCCAGTTTCTTCCTTTCCGTGGTCCCGTGAGGAGGAGCAGCGCATCAGTGCTGCCATACCAGTGAGCAGAGGGCTGGTGGGGTGTGTGGAGCTTGGTCTTCTCTCCTGTTCTGCCACACCGTGCCTTACATGTTAGCAGTGATACCATTCACCTTTTTCTAATGTTTTTCTAACATGTGGGTTCATAAGATGGCAGAAAGTGAGTGTGGCTCTTCATTTCATTCCTGTAGGTTGTAGCTCGCATCTCTGACAGGTCTGGATGTCAACTGTTAGTGTAGTCCTTACACATGGATAGCCATGGACAAACCACTCCATCTGGGAGTTTAGCAAAAAATTAGAAAACAAGGGACTTGGTTGGAATGATCTACAGGAAATTTGTTTGTCCCCTGTCCGAAATACAACCTTTGTAGGGGGGATGAACGGAAGGTATCGCAGATTGGATTCTTCAGTGAGAGCAACTTTTTTTTTCACAGAAATATAGAAACAACCTCTCTCACAGGTAGGAGTAGATAATAGTAGATACAAAAAAACCCCCAACACATTACAACCATTTTTGCAGGTAAACTTTCTTCCCTGTTACAAAATGTAACTTTTATTAGACCATAAGTAATGCATCTTGGAGACACTCAGCCAAAGCAGTAATATTATTTCTACTTCTGTGGTGATGCTTGGAATCCCCAGACATAATTTAAGGCTTTTTGGTCTAGACACAATACATGTACACAATAGAAAGATGATTCTCTAAATAATTACCTCTTTACCAACTTCATAGCAACAACATTCCATCAGAAGGCAAGCAGATTTGTGTGCTTGTTCTGCCTGTATCTGCATGTTAAATGGTGTGAGAAATTGCCAGGTGGTGACTTGCTGAAAAACCATGACAAATGCAATTTAACTAATACACACTGATTATATTCATGCTATTCAGATATTTTAGGGACTAATAATATTAACTCCCAGTTTATTGTGAGTCATCTCATTCTTGCGTATTTCATTCTAAAACTAAAACTATTCTTGCAATTCTTTATGAAAAGGTGATACATAACTTTATGGTTCTAACAATCCCTGTGCAAGCATACTTAAACTGTTTTAAATAATGATAAAAATCTGAATGATTTAATCATAAATAATGAGGTAAATATAAATGCTCAATACCTAGATTCCTAGTATAGCTGTAGATGTTACGAATAGCATGCCTTCCCAGATTTAAGTGTGGTATTTTGGAAGGTTTACCACTAAACCCTTGTGACGTGACACAGAACTTTAAAAACAGTGGACCATTGGCTTTATGAAACATAGTGCCATTGACCTGGGCCAGCAACATACATCTATGCTTAGTCATACCAAACTGAGTAATGACAGAGTTTTTGTGATAATTAAACTCATCATGAAAGACAAAATGCTCTTAATGTGTGTGACAGAACGCTCCAAATGATGCTGGCTAATATATAAATATAAGGCAGAAATCTAAAGAGCCCTGTGGATTATATGGAAATTTAAATGTTGTAAGAACCACTGAATGACAATTCAGTGTAAGGATTTTGGGCAAATAGCATGAGAATACCTGGTATTGATGTGAAGTGTGCAGCACATTAAAATGTATGTTTATGAAAACTGTGGTCAGATTCTTAGTATAAGAGCATATTTGATATGTGAATCTCTTTCACTGCTGGCAATAAATAAGAAGTAGGGAAAGCTAGACATAAAGCAGGTGCCACTATTTTGTTTTTTGTGCTCAGATCAAGATTGCAGAGCCTGGTGTAATTTATCATCAGCCCAGTGAGTTCCGATTAATTCTGGCAGCTCATAAGGACTAGAAGTAGCCTTGTTGGTTTCCTTTAATGTTGTCTACAGGTGAATCAACTTTTTACTATTACATGTTCCATAAGGAAACCAATTTCATCTGTCAGACATTAAATGTCCTCAAATACATATAAAGATACATCTTGAACATATTAGTCCATCTGCGTGGAAGCAGGTGTCTGCTGGGAAAAAAAAAAAAAAAAGGAAGAAATCTTGTACAAAGTATTAAATTCCTTAAAAATGCAAACCACACCAGTGAGACCAGGATTCTCTCTCTTTAGAGTGCCTTTTCTTTTAAGATCTCAACAATCTTCCTGTTTTATTTGATAAAATAATATATGCTGAAACAGTGTATTTGAAGTCATACAGGCCTTTATATAAAGTGAAAACTTCAATTAACAGTCAGGTTCTTTATACTTGAAACCTGAATTTGGACATGGTATTTGGAAGTGTTGGGATTTGCCTCCAGTATAAACATATGAAAAGCCTGATCCTGACATTTACCTTTTCATGCTTCTAAACATTTAAAAAACAAGGTCAGATGGCAAATTTGGGGGCAGGGGGGAGGACACTGGGAAAGATGAAGACTTTTTGCTATTTTTTCTTTTTTCTGTTAAAAGTAATTTTTTCGGTGAGGGAGCAGAGTCTTGTTTCATTGCAAAGGAAAGGTAAGTCCCAGCCAAAATGTGCCAAGGTCACATCTGCTGGGTGAGCATGCAAACCAAACAGCGGTGCTTTGGTTTTACAGTTTCAACCCATCTTGCAGCCTCAAATTCTTCAGTTTTCACTCCTCAAAACCTTTTCATTTCTGTCATGGTGGGCCAGCCTCTGCTTTCCTTGAAGTGAAACAGCCTGCTGTCACACTGCCTGCATTCAGAATGAATGCTGCTTGCTCTGCAAAATGATGATCTGCAGCACAGGATCTTTGCGATCTCACTTACCTGTTTTGTTCATTTTTTTGGTAAGGATTTTTAAGTGCACCCCACTTCTCACCTCTGGACTGGTTTGGGGGCACAAGGACTTGCCTGGAGGAGCCCACAGAGCTTAGGCAGCCCAGTCTGCCTTTGCTGGGGGTGGTGGAGGCTGGTGGTGCCCTGCCTTGCTGCCATGCTCAGCCCTGGATACCTGTCCCTCAGGGCACAGGTGGCTGTGGGGTCCCCGGATGCCCCTCACTGAGAGGGGGCGCAAGTGTCAGGGCCTTGTCCATTTCCCCTCCAGTGGTCTGGCTGCTGAGGGCACCCTGGCCACTCAGGGTGGCCGTCATCCCACTGGGGGCTGGGGAGAGGCTCCAGACAAGCAGTGGGAAGGCTGGGGCCATATCCCACCTCAGCACCAGGAGTTGCTCTGGGCTGAGCAGGACCCTCATGGTGCCCTGATGCCCATTTCATTCCCAGTTTTCCACCAAGGGAATCACTCTGTATGGGAGCAGAGAGATGGGGTGTGGAGTAAACATTTATGCAAAGCAGCCAGCTGAGAGGTCAGGAACGTGCTGTGAAAGAGGGGTGAAAAGCATCTGGCATTGTGGTAACTAACGTGTCCTTTCAGTTGTGAAAAATAGCAAATATGGAGGCGAGTGGCAGGGCAGAAGCAGCTTTTCTAGCAACTTCTGCCCTGGGGATGCGATGGCCAAACCCCAGAGCTCAGCCCTCCAGACCCTGGGGGACGTGTTCTCCACATGGCCAGTGGCAACTACTGGGTTCCCTGGTAATGTGGCTGGGTTGAACAGGGCCTGAGGCATAAGTATGTAAAGTAAGTTAGTTATTTAGTTAGTTATGTCTGAAATAAACACTCCAGCTCATTTTCTCCCCAGCTCCAGATGCTAATTTATCTCCCCCTGCATTAGATACTGGGGATGAACCACCCAGAAGTACCAGCTCTTCTATACTGGCTAGTTAAAGGCACTTTCAGCAACAAGCCAAGAGTTGGAAGCCTAACCCTGAGTTGCGTAAATTGAGGTGAGAAAGGTCCCTTCGTGAATGATGAAACCGGAGCCTCTATTCTCATTTTGAAATCAGGTGTGGATCTGCTTCAGCAATTCAACCCCAAAATTAAAAATCAGCACCAGTCTCAAGATACGGAAAAACAGGACTAGAAGCTGTTGTCCCTGAAATTTGGAAGCATTTTTTTTCAGCTCTCCAATGCATGGGGAAGATACCACCTCCTAGTTTTATTAGTATCTCCTTAAAAAAGCAATGAGTGATGATAAGGATAGAAGGGGGAGAGTCTGGAACTGTTAAAAAGTCCTTAGCTGCCTTCCTGCTACCTGGGTAAATTAGATTTTGCCAAGCATGATGCTGCTGAGCCTAGAATGATTCATATGCCTGAATCCGTGTATTTAAAGCTAGCCTGGGTATTTCTAAGCTGTACTGGAGTCTGGAGTACAGATAATCCTGACTATGCAGCTGGGCAAGGTGGAGAGGAGTCACACTACAGTTTATGGCTTAAGCCTCTGCTATTTTTGCAGGCTGGCTTTATGTGCACAACATTAAAAGCCCTTAGTGACACCTCTCTGAAACCCGGAGGCTACAGTTTGATTAGCTAACTTGCAGGTTTTCTTTACAGAGAAATATATTTTCCATTTTTATAAGTGTGGGCTTAGAAGTTGTTTTAAAGTTAGCTTGCACAGATGCATCTTTTAATATGTTTTCTTTTCCAGTATGACAGTTCAGGGGAGGTGGAGGGTTACAAGATGTGACAAATGCCTACTATTTGCAAATTCCAGAAAAAGCAAAAGGCACTATTTGACTGTTTAATAGACTTGGTAAGTACCTGGGGGCAAATATCAGGAATGTGCTCACAAATATATATGTCCAACATTTCCAGAACTTTTTTTTTGATTTCTCAAATGAAAGGTGCATTTTAACCTCAGAGAAACACAGACCACAGTATAGTTTGGGGAGGGGGAGTTCTGGATAGGGCAAGTGAAACAGAACAAAGTCCATGAAGTTTTTCAGGTAACCCAACTGTTTAAAAGCAATTTCCTGCAAGATTCTATTTAAACAAATCATGCCATTTGACTAATCCAGCACTACTTTTTTTCTGTTTTATCTAAAGTATATTAAAAGGAAGAAAGATCTTCAGGGCAGATTTACTGCAAAAGTTTTCAGAAAAGACCCTCTGAGAGAAATGATTCACCAAAGTGTTTCAAATGCAGGCAATGTATAGTAGCTCTGGTGTGCTGTTCATGGAAAGAGGCTGTGCTCCTCTTGCTCTATTCATGCAATAAATGCATTTTTTCAGGAGAAAAAAATAAAGGTATATACAGAAGCAATTTATTTGCTAATGAACAGTTATATTTTGAAATTGCAAATGAGAAATTTGATCACTTTGAAACAGTGAAAAAGATCGTTTCCTCAGAAACAAGAGGGGTCTGAAGAAACTTCCATAAAAAGTATTTTAGCAGATTTGGTAGAAAAATATTTCTGTCATTCAGAAGAGGATAGGAAAAACTACTTTTGTAGCCTCTGTTCATTGAAGCCAGAGGCAAACAAAACGGGTGCATTTCATTGAACTTCACCTGTCAGGGGTAGCACCCCATGTCCTGACAGGCTTATTTAGTTTTAGGGGAGTCATCTCTTTCTAGGATCCCTTTATGATGTCCCATCTCAGACTTTTTGAAGGTTCCTGCTTAAGTAAAAGAATACATTTTCTTAGGCACCTAAATATAATGATCTTATTTTCAAAATGCAGCTGAGTGCTGAAGTATTTTTAAATCCCAGGTCATTATTCCCTGCAAAGAAACTATTGCAGGGTGAGCTCTGATGAAAACATTTCCAAATGCATTGGAAATGGTTATTTAATCAGTCAGGTCTTAGAGGCTGGGGAACTTGGGGAAAAGCTAAAAGAAGGGTTAGCTGTAATATGCATCATCTATTTGGCCCTCTACCTATGTTAAATTTTCATAATTCTTTTAATTGGTCAGGTAATGGTAAAGAGTAAGGGGGTGGAGGACCCTTCTAAAAAAGAACAAGTGAAACAGGATAAATACAATGATAGCAGTCTGTTGTCATATTAAGATGCTTGTCTGTTTCTTTACTTTATTTACTGAAAATTATTATAAGGGGAATGTCACCGAACTTTAGTGCTAAGTTTCGAGAACTTTCAAGCTGGCTTACTTTATGCACAAAATAATTCTACCTGTTTTTTTCTGTCTGGTTGTTTTATGAGTGCTTTGCTCTCTGGACTTGCTTTGTTTTTACTAGTTTCTGAGATTTATTTAGAGACTGATTTTTTGTGTTCCTGACTCATACAAAATTGAAGAAACAACAAACTAGTTTTAACAGAGATTGTAAGAATTTTGCTAACATGAAGAATAAAGACTATTCTGTTAACTTGATTGCGAAACCGATTGGAGGAGTTCTCATTCTGTTTTAGTTGGCCTGAGAAAATAGCAAGCTATGCACTACAGATGATCTAAAGATTGGGATTAATCTCTATTTGCGTGATTGGAAAATACATTTATTTCTTTTTATATCCTGTGTAGGGTAAAAAAATGTATCTTTGCTTTGCAATAATTCTCACTGTTATTATTAACAAAGGACATTGTTCTGTTTCCCAGCAATAGATGCTACTGGACCAAGGCCTAGATCCACAAAAGGCCTTATACACTGATGTGGGGTTTAGGTGACTAAACCCAACAGTTAGATCCTCAAAATCGCTATTCAGCTGTTGCCTAATCCTGTAGGTGCCTAAAATCTCTAGGAGCCAAAGACACTAACATTAAACTTCCCAATACCTACGTCTCTGTTTACTTGGAAGTGCACAAGATGGTGTTTATCTCCTTCCTGGTCATGCAGCCATTCTCAGAGCATGTTTGCAGCTTTCAATTCCACAAAATCCAGTAGCTTCTTTCTCCCAGAGTGGTAAAGTGCTCCTTATGCAGCAATTCAGATGTTATATTTGAGGGAAGAGAATGGAAGAGGACCAGGTTCAATCCATCCTCCTTGCTGAGCTTCAGCTCTGCATCCCCTGCCCCCCCAGGACAATGGCTTACCCAACATTCTTGCTGTAACAGTTCTGGCCATGTGCTTTTCTACTTACTTATACTGCTTCCTCTTCCAGCTACATCCTGAAAGAATCCTGAGGCTGGGTTAGTTATCTGAGAAGAAAGATATAGCTGCTTCTTATGGCTCCTTCAGGAAAGGTTTAGAACTCTAAAAGCTGTGGTGGATGGAAGAACCTCCTTGTAGACATAGATGAATCACTTGAAAGACTCTAGGTCATTGTAGATACAAATATTAAAATACCTATGGACAAAATTTATATCTGAGGACTTACTACTTTCCCCATGAATTCATAAAGTTACTTTTCTGGCATCTGGTAAATAGCAGTCATCTGAATGTAGCAGCAAAAAACTGGATGGTGAAAACACCAGGAAATAAACACAATTGAATTAGAAACTAAAATTCTTCTGTTGCTGCTCAGTGGGAGTTTCAGAGTAGATTCTGAATGGAGGTAGTCTCAGGGGTCTCCCCATATTACTCTATTGCGTGTTTCCTTCTGCTGGACTGTCAGTAAAAATGTCTGTGAATGTAAAATGCAGTCAAATTGAAAGACTGATTAATCTGGGCTGTCTCAAACACTAGAACTGCATAAAAAGGAAATTCAAGTTCCTTGTTATTATCCTCCACCTTGCCGTTATGAGGATTACCAGTCACTCAGCTGGTTCACAGGTATCTACAGTAAAAGATAATCAGTAAAGCTGCAAAGTCAGACACTGGGATTAGAAAAGCCTATGAAACCTGAGGCTGGTACTCACTGTGAGACAGTCTTTACATATGTGATCAGGCAGTGTTTTGGCTTTTCGTCTGGACTCTGCCTCTTCTAGTGTGTAGAGGGTAATTTTAGCGCTAACTAGTCTACTCAGTACCTTGCTTTATCCTCATTTTCCATCTTTTGGAATATTATTCTCTGAAGATGGAATTATGATTTTCCTCACAGGTTCTTCTTGGGCAAGCACCATTAGTTTATTTATTTTCAGAATGCTGTAGGATGGGATGGTATTTGTACTCCACAGATGGGGTGTCCCAGTGCTATTCCACCTAGAAATATATTCATGGCCTCTTTTAGAACATATCCCTCCTCATTCACTATTCATCTATAGCTGTCATATAAACTCCACCTGTTTTAAACCTCAGAGAACAAGAATGTGTATTGACAAAACACAAGGCTCCTCTGTCCCATTCCCTACCATGCTGTTGTGGTTTAATCCCAGCTGGCAACTAAGCACCATGCAGCCACTCAGTCACTCCCCCCATGTTGGGATGGGGGAAAGAATCAGAAGAGTAAAAGTGAGAAAACTCATGGGCTGAGATAAAGAATTTTAATAGGTAAAGCAAAAGCTGCGCATGCAAGCAAAGCGAAACAAGCAATTCATTCACCACTTCCCATGGGCAGGCAGGTGTTCAGCCATCTCCAGGAAAGCAGGGCTCCATCACGCGTAATGGTTACTTGGGAAGACAAACAACATCACTCCAAACATCCTCCCAGCTTTGTATGCTGAGCATGACGTCATATGGTTTGGAATACCCCTCTGGTCAGTTGGGGTCAGCTGTCCCAGCTGTGTCCCCTCCCAACTATTTGTGCAGCCCCAGCCTGCTCTCTGGTGGGGTGGTGTGAGGAGCAGCAAAGGCCTTGACTCTGTGTAAGCACTGCTCAGCAATAACGAAAACATCTTGGCATTACCAACACTGTTTCCAGCACAAATCCAAAACATAGCCCCGTACTAGCCACTATGAAGAAAATTAACTCTATCATAGCCAAAACCAGCACACGTGCATAAATGCTGGGTGAAATCATTGGCAAAGACCTTATAAAGGCATAGAATTTCAGGAAGGTGAATGCTGATAAGTTAAGAAAGGCAAGGCCTAATTCTCATTTTGCAGATACTGATGCTAACAATAAGCCAATGTACTGAGACAGTCAGCTGTTCAGGATCATTCTTGTCTTACAGCATAATGGGATTCTGGTATTAGCAACTACTTACGGTAACCATGTGTCGTGGTTTAACCCCAGCCAGCAACTAAGCACCACGCAGCCACTCACTCAATTCCCCCCCAACACCCAGTGGGATGGGGGAGAAAATTGGGAAAAGAACTAAAGTCGTGGGTTGAGGTAAGAACGGTTTAATAGAACAGAAAAAAAGAAACTAATAATGATAATAATAACACTAATGAAATGACAACAGTCATAATAAAGTAATTGGAATATACAAGTGATGCGCAACACAATTGCTCACCACCTGCTGACCAACGCACTCGGAAGACCCCAAGCCCCGATACCCCCC
>VYZV01034370.1:40651-50676 GCA_013401275.1 Pandion haliaetus
TTAATAGTTTGACTTGGAATCTCAACGGAGAGACTAGTGTGGGCCAGAGATCCAATTCGGGTTGAAGAGTTTTGCATGAACTTATGGGATTGAGGTGTCTACCTTGGCAGATGGAAACGGTCTTTACAGAAGACTTGTCACGTTGCTGGACTTGTCTCAATAGTCTCCTGGTCTCTTCCTGTACTTTTTATTTGGCTTTACATGAAGAGAAAGAATCCTGTATATCATTTCCTGTATATCATTAACATATAAGGAGAGGTGAGAATGATCATGGTAGATCCAGAAGGAAGAATATCTTCTGATACTTAAAATAACAGAGAGACACTGTGACTTAAAATATGGAAAGAAAATTTTCCCAAGTTCCGACTTGTAGCATCAAATCAATATTTGAACCCATCTGAAAATGTTAAATTTATTCCAAGGTTTTAAATGGGGGAATCATGACTATGTTGTATAGGAAGACACTGCAGGAAGGGACTATGAAGTCTAGTTCCCTAGCTATGATAGGGAAGGGCAGAAAACAGCATGTAATCAAACCCTGTGTGGAAACTAATTATATTATTTGCCTGATTTTTTCTTCTGACAGGATCCTCAGAAAGCTCTTTTTAAGAGGAATGTTTAGATTTAGGCATTCACTGCTGGTTCTTACCAGCTGGTTCTTTTGGTATATCATGGTGTAAATACTGCAAATGTCTTCAGTTTAAATACCTTTTCTCCACCACTGATATCTATCCATCTGTGTGTTTGCAGAGAGCAATACTATCTCCTTTCAGACTTAGCAAAACATAACTCCTTCCATTTGCCATGTTTACTTTTGGATCCTCCTGTTAGCTCTTCATGGAAGCTCTTCTGCATTTTCTTCATCTGTATTAGACATGATTGATGAGAATGGCATATGGTATTTCGGGTGAGTTTTCTATTGTGTCTTGACATGAAACACACCTAGCTCTTTCTTCAAAGTTGCTCATGTGAAATTGCCTGGGATATCATGTATCATGGAGAAATGTTTCTTTTCCCCCAGTTACTGCTACCCTCTCTGTGATAATAAAAAGAGTCCCTGACAATGTGTAAAATGTTATCAAGGCTAGTTCTGTACTGCAAGATATTTTAAATGTAGTTACACCAAAAGTCAAGATTAATGTTAAACATAGCTTGCAGCTCACTAAAAATTAGATTTAGAAGCTGATTTTGTTAGGATCACAGCAATTTCCTCTTTATCACATTCAGACTAGTTTAAATTAATTTAGCTGAATAGAGGCATGGCACAGGACAGAACATAGCTACCATTAGCAAAGAAGAAGAAAAAGAGAGAATAAGACTAACCACTAGTCAGCTATCAGTAAAACTGCATAGAAGTTACTTAAAGCTGTCTCCTTCTGTAGTAATGCATAAAAACCTTAAAGCTTCTCTTCCTCCTGTAGTAATACATGCAAAAGCATACCATGCAGCTGTGCTGTTTTCAATCTTCAGAGCACAGGTAAATTTTGCAGAGAGAGAAGTGTTGATCTCAAGGGCATTCCAGGCAGCATGGAAGAAAGCATGGAGAGAGGTCAGTGAGTAAATTGCTGCAAAATTAGAAAGTGGCACTTATATAAGCTTATTATGAAAAGAAAAAAAAATATGTACCGAAATTCCTGCAGTATTTTTTTTAACTTCAGAATTTGAAACATTTTATGCACATTTAAGTAAAATATGATCCAGTGATAAAATACAATAGTGAATTGCTGTGTTTTTCAGTCTGCTTTCAATGTTTTCTTTACCTTTGCACATAATTGGCTACTGAGATTTAGAACCACACATTACCACCCACCTTCTAGGTTGGTATTGACAAAAACTTAAGGAAGGGATCTTTGGTTGAGAGACCAAATTACTTCCTTTACTGGCTCATCCCCAGTGAGGTGCCTGCAAAACATTCCAATTAAGTTTTAGGTACAGATTCCATGTTCTGATACAGATGTCACAATCTCTGGTTCATAAAGAATGCATGAATTCATATTACTGGATGAAAGGGACATTTTCTGTGGTCATTCAGAATGCCACTGTATATCAGGGATCTAGTCTCCCAGGCATCTGAATAAAGTTCAATGTCTTTGCATATTTCAAGCTCCAATGAAAAAAATGGACGTTTTGTCTCAGTTTTCTGGCTTACTCCTGAAATACTAGTGAACTCAGTTCTGAATCCCACCATCCCACTAATGGCAAAAATCTCAGTGAATTCAGTAAGAAATTGGACTTTATATACTTTTGTCTCTATTGTGGTGGAATCTTGAATGTTGCCTACTCTCACAGCTGGATTGTGGACTTGATATTTCACTTCCTTCTATAGCCAGCTGCAAGAGAAAATGGCCACCACAATCAATTCAGAGGTTTATCAGTCATTCAGAGGAGTTTTTTATTTCTGTTATTTTGTACACCAGATGCATCAGCTTCCCTGGTAGTAAAGCAAGCTGGGGTTGAAACTGGTTCTAGAGCAAGCAGCCTCCCCTTTCTCTTCTCTGTGATGGGTATGAACCTGGAGGGTCGGCACATGAGAATGAGGGTCCTAGATGCCAACCACAAGGTCCAGAGGTAAGGTCCAAGGTCCATTTCTCTCTCCTTCCATCTTTGGTTGGTTGCCAAAATCAGTACGTGAGGTAACAAGCCTTTGAGTCCAGACCCATTCCTAGATGCCAGTTCTGCCATAACTCAAGAGCTGCAGTAAATCAAGAACCTCTGCCCTTGTACTGGAATGAGTGTATGTTGGATACAAATCATTGTGAGGATATGGCTGTTCAGCACTGTTCCACAGATGGTATTTTTAGTTTGGGCTGAGCTCTATCAATCCCAGAAAAGTTTTTTTTTGGAATTTCATGCAAAAAATTCCATGTAGGAACAAGGTATAGCTTCCTTGTATAGCTTTCTCTCTAAATTGATGGATGGACTGTTTGGTGGATGAGGGATTGGTGGGATGGTTGCATCCAGACATTAGTGGTCAATGGTTCAATGTCCAGATGGACATCAGTGATGGGTGGTGTCCCTCATGGGTCCGTACTGGGATCAGTTCTTTTTAATGTCTTCATCAATGACATAGCTGGATCGAGTCCACCCTCAGCAAGTTTGCAGACAGCACCAAGCTGAGTGGTACAGTTGACATGCCTGATAGATGGGATGCCATCCAGTGGGACCTGGACAAGCTCAAGAAGTGGGCTCATGTGAACCAATTTCAAGGTCCTGCACCTGGGTCAGGACAACCCTCAGTGTCAATACAGGCTGAGGGATGAAGAGATTGAGAACAGCCCTGCGGAGAAGGACTTGGGGGTACTGGTGGATGAAAAGTTGGACATGAACCGGCCATGCGTGTTCACAGCCCAGAAAGCTGATTGTATCCTGGGCTGCATTAGAAGTGTGATCAGCAGGTCAAGGGAGGTGATTCTGGCCCTCTGCTCTGCTCTGGTGAGACCCCTGCCGAAGTACTGCATCCAGCTCTGGAGTCCTCAGCACAGGCAAGACATGGATCTGTTGGAGAAGGTCCAGAGGAGGGCCACAAGAATGGTCAGAGGGATGGAACACCTCTCCTATGAAGACAAGCTGAGAGAGTTGGGGATGTTCAGCCTGGAGAAGAGAAGGCTCTGGGGAGAACTTATTACGACCTTCCCGTACTTAAAGGAGGCTTATAAGAAAGATGGGGACGGAGTTTTTAAGAGGGCCTGTTGTGGTAGTACGAGGGGTAATGGTTTTAAACTAAAAGAGGATAGATTCAGACTAGGTATAAGGAAGATATTTTTTACAATGAGGGTGGTGAAACACTGGAAAGGGTTGCCCAGGGGGGTGGTAGATGACCCATCCCTGGAAACATTCAAGGTCTGGTTGGATGGGCCTCTGAGCAACCTGATCTAGTTGAAGATGTTCATTGCAGGGGGGTTGGGCTAGATGACCTTTAAAGGTCCCTTCCAACTCAAACCATTCTATGATTCTATGAATCTTGTAGCTGCAGGTATCGATTTAAAACCTTGAAGACTTCATGAACCTTCTGCTGCACGTAAGTCTCTACTGAAAGATGCTTACTAGGTGGAGTTGGCAGAGTCAGCTCTTTCCTGTAATATCTACTATCTTTTTTAAGAACTGCAGTTTTGGCTAGCTCCTGTGAAAACTTCTACCTAGTTTTAGGAACTAGGTCTGCCCAATTTCTAGTCTCAGAACTGATGGAAAAGCTCATGATATGGATAGAATAATCCTTTGCCTTTTCCACCATGACCTACCTCTGAGACTGGAAAAAGAAGAGCAGGAGCACTCTCTGTAAAAGCGAAATAAATTCATAAGGAAGTCTTCCCTTCAAAGCATTCCTATTCATGCAAACTTTGGGCAGTTCTTCAAGGCAGCTGGATGGCAGCTGCACCATATTTTGTTTGTTTGTTTTCTCCCCAGTTAAAAAAAATTACCATTTGATGTTACATGTGCTCTTAGGGTCTCTGTCTCCGTGGTCACTGTAGTAATAATATTGGCTTTAGGAAAGAGGAAATTTACTTCTCCCTTCCTGGCTGATTCTTGCAGGGGTTTTTGGTGGTTTTTTTTTTTTGGGGGTGGTGGTGGTGGTTGGTTTTTTTTAAATTGTTATCAGGGGTGTGTACAGAAAGAAGTCTGTGGAGAAGGCATGGGGAGATATGGTGCCTTCAGTGTTTTGGATTTGGGACAAACAGATTCATGGTGACAGGTGTATCAGTCTGAGAACAGGTTCTGTCAGCTGTAAAGACCCATTTCATGGGATTATTAGCTGGAAATTAAACCTGTGCAGTGGGAAACTAGTGGTGTCATAGTAAAGCCTTCGTTTCCTCGGGGGACCCATTGGGAGTTCTGGTCTTCTATCCATCCAGGTTCAAGTGACCAGTTCAGTGAACGGACTCTTGCAAAGTCTGGTGATATTGTTTCAACTTGACTTTCCATCCTTGCTGTTTCTCCCACAACAGCACAGAAAGATTGAGTTAATGGCAGGGATAGCTTTTATACTTGACTAATTCACTTACCACTGGAATTTTGTATTTTACTGCTCAAAGGGGAGTGCAAACTTTTGGCAAACTCAGCTGAGGAATTTGCTCGTGACTTTGCTTCGCAGTGAGCCGTCTCCTACCCTGAACGGCAATGAGAATACCACTTAGGCTGATAGAGAGGGAACTAATTTGCAGTTTGTTTAAAATGCCTTTTGGCATTTTTCAGCATGTTCTTTGCTACTATAAAGCTGGGGATAATATAGCTGGGGATAATATAGGTAGGGCCATGTTGTGTCTCCAAGACACACACAATCTTACTGAAGGCTCTGAATAGAGCTTATCTTCTGAATGAAATTATTTTAGTGACAGAGCATAACTTCTGTTTCTGTCAGGAGAGTGGTTGCCACAGTGATAGGATAAACCAGTTTTGTCAAAACCTGTAAGTCTCAAAATAATCTTAACACATCTACTCTTATTTTGGTTTTCTGACTTTCATGGAATTGGTGGATTAGTGTGCTTAGATGGGGCACCAGTACTGAGCCTAGTAAAGTATGCTAGATCTTGCATAAGAAGAGTTTTTCAAAAGATATTTTCAGCCTCAGGTCTCCAGAGGTTTGAATAGTCTGGATGAGCTTCAACTACACATCTGAACATGCTGTACAATTCATACTGCCTTCCTCACTTACCCTGTGGTTGGGAAACAGCAGGGATCCCTCGCAATCTCTCCACACTTTCACTCCTTCCTGGGTGCTTTAGTTTGCAATGTAGATGTAATCCAGACCCTAGCTAAATATTCATGCAAACATACAAGAATTTGGGGTATTAAAAAACTTTTGTTAAACAAAACAAAGTGCCTCTTGGTTAATTTTAAAATAATCATGGTGCTTGATTTACATATATTTTGGAACACCCTCAAAATAACTGTTCCAAATCTATAATTTCAGCTACTGCATCTGGCACAGTCAGATTTAATTGGGTTAAAAAATGTAATCCTAGAAGTATAAACTCTAAATCTTTGCACATTCCTGGGATTCCAAAACCATGCATACTTTTATAACTTAGCTTTTCAAGATCAAGCCCTGAGTACCTTCCTTGCCCACTGACTTGAAAAGAGTTGAATACCCTTTCCATATCAGCAGAACAGAGAACTGAAGAAATTCAGAGCAACCATTACAAACAAATTCATTCATTTGCTTCACCTCTGGAGATTATTAGAATTTTTTTTCAATTAGACTTCTTTCTCCTACAGCCACCATTGCAATACTACAGTACTAGAAGGCATGGTCACCTCTTAGTTCTATTGTCTTTAAGTCTGTATAGAAAAGAGATATGGACCTAATAGCTTTCTAAACAAGATATTTTAGTGCAAAACCATAATATAAGTTACCCCTGACCTGGCTGTAGATTGAAACAGGAAGCTTGAAGAGTTGATTGTGCCCTACAAAGCCCCATTACCACTATATTTCCCAGTGTCCATTCAGGTTTGACAACCTTCAAGGTACCCAACACTGATGTGGCTAGAGAAAGGAGGCTGAAGGATGTGTGAAGTCTCAGGATTTCAGTCAAATATCAAAACTGACAGTTTTGTTGCATTTTTAAATTCCTCCTCTAAGTTAAAGTTTCAACATGTTGCATGTACTAATATATTTATAGACCATTTATTAATGGTATATATATATAATAAGTGAATTGGAAAGTTGCTGAAATGTGTCAAGAACTGAAGTCACGGCCTGTGAAGTGCTGGCACACTAGTGACCCTCGCAAATAAATACCGATACTGGTGAATAAAGGAGTTTCACTGGAAATGGGGTGGTCAAACACTGCAAGAGGCTTCCTAGAGAGGTGGTCAATGCCCCAACCTGTCAGTGTTTAAGAAACATTTGGACAATGCCCTTAAAAGCATGCTTTGACTTTCAATCAGTCCTGAAGTTGTCAGGTAGTTGGACCAGATGAGCATTGCAGGTTCCTTCCAACTGAAATATTCTATCATTATTTTTTTGCAACAGTTTTCAACTTGATGTAGAAATATACCTTTTGCATACACCTTCCACACTTCTGTCTGGCCCTTTGTACTTACCTGCCTATATGACTTTTTGTAATTATCTTTGTTCCTGTTATCCTAAAATTGTTGCCAGACTCCGTGACTTTTGCTGTATGCAATGTCATTGATACTATCGCCTTTGTGTAGATCATTTCCCACAGTGGTTTGTAAAGCTGCTCCCAGTCCAAATCTTACCTGAATTGCCATCACCAGGCTGGCAAGAATCTAAACACCCCAAAAAGTGATAGAGCAGAACCTCTCATAGAACAAATGGACTGCTTGCTCTCTTAGATGAACAGTGGCTTCTCTTGGTTTTGTGTGGTACCTGACCACATTGTGACACTTCTTGAAAAATCATTATAATAATAATTATTAATTCTGATAAGGCTAACATGAAAATAACTCAGCTCACTGTTATATCTTTAATAGTTCAGGGGAAGTGATCTTCCCTGTAACTGTTGGAAGAAACTGAAAATTACTAGTTAAATGTGACTGAGATAATTTTCTTTTCATCAGTCCTTTCTTACACAGTATCATGAAATAGCATACCTTCTTGCTTAACTCAGTAAGGTTCAGGATATTTTTAAAGAAATTCAGATGGAGCTGATTTTAAGGCAATTTAAACTAATATGTGTTAGAAAAACTGCCAGAATTGAGAGTTAAATCGACTAAAAACTAATGGAAACTAGAAAGTTACTTAAATCTTAGTATTTTAAAAGGAAACAGAAAGATGGTCCTAAACATTGAAGTTTGCCTATGATAATATCCCAGCTTCTGTCACTGAGTCTTTAACCTTCATCTTTTAGGCCTTTTCAGTTCTTTGTTTCTCAGCTAAGACTGCTGAATGCCAGTTACTGTCAGTCCTGAAGGTGGATGGATTACATTCTTAAAACATCTCAAAAGACCTCACTTTTCACTAACTCAAAAGACCAAAAAATGAGTTTTTGTAAATGAATTCAATATTTTGCATTAAAATGTAGGCAGTTTCTCTATTTTAACCACAATATAAATCAGCACAGAAAACAATGTAGGTTTTGGCATCTGTGTCATGTTAGTTTTGAATGATGAATACATACCAGGTTTGGGAATTACAAAAGCTGCTTGTGTGGTATGTTACAGTTTTTCCAGTGTATTTACAAGTACTTGAGCTTTCCATGTCCTAAATTCTCTGTTGTGCTCCTTGGCATAGCCCATTGGGATTTCCCACTAAGCACAAGGAATCTTCCCTTGGGATTCATCTGCCCAGGAGTGTACCATAAAATGATAAAAAGGGAGGGCTATAGGGAAAAATGAAACATTAAACATAATCTCATCTTAAAGAGAGAAGGTTTAGCTTAGATAGAAGGAAGAAATTCTTTACTGTGAGGGTGGTGAGACGCTGGAACAGGTTGCACAGAGAAGCTGTGGATGCCCAATCCCTGGAAGTATTCAAGGCCAGGTTGGATGGGGCTTTGAGCAACCTGGTCTAGTAAAAGGTGTCCCTGCCCATGGCAGGGGGTTTGGAACTAGATGATCTTTAAGGTCCCTTCCAACCCAAACTATTCTATGATTCTGTGATTCTATCATCCAGAGCTGTTCTGAAGCAGAATCAGATATTCTTGCACATACTTGACAGATATTTTTCTCAACTGTTCTCCAAGTTATCCAAGAGATACCACAGCATACTGAAGTAACCTATTCCAGTGTTTCAGAACCTTTTGATTAAAACATTTTCCTTAATATCCAGCAAAAACTTTTCTGTAGTCACAGTAAGATTTCTTCTGTTTGCCTGAAAATCAGTTTTTCATGGTAGTATTTACAGTCTTTTATGTATCAGAGAGCTACAATCATGTCCTTCTCTGTCTTCCTTCTAAAGAAAACAAAGTCCTCCAGCTCCTTTGTAACTTGTGGTTTTTTATACTCTTTATTCTCCTCTGGCTTCTCCCAGGTAATCTACATCTTTCAAAAAATGTATTGTTTAAAACTGGATGCAGAATACCGTCTCAGCTCTCTTGGTCCCCTTAAAGAAAGTGGATTAGCCATCACTCAGCTCTGTGTTGCTTTGAATGTACTGCTTATTGTATTTAGTTTATTTTATCTAACGTTCCATTGGATGTGTTTCTTCCTATCCTTGGTTTAGAACTATTCTAGTTTAGTATTGAGTACAATTGTAAAATGCTGTCTCATCTTACTGATTAGTTAAATTTAAAAGCTTCTTTTGTGTAGAAATACTTCTTAAAGATCAAATTAATCACACTAATGATATAGTGTAGTTAGTTTCTAATAAAGGTAGGAAATTATATATAAAAGAAAGTGAAAAAGTTCTGTGTTCATTTTATAACGCTTCTCACATAGGTTCTCCCATTTATTTCAGTGGGATTTTTTTTTCCTTTGGATCAAATTCAGGTATCTTTGGAAAACTGCCAAGACATTTTTAACAGTCTTTAGAGGTGTTAAACAGGGTTCATAGCTGATATGAAACAGAACAGTTTGTTAAGGATTTTTGACGCAGTCCTATTAGAGCACACAAGGATTCACTTAATCCAGTATCTTACCTCCAGCACTGTCCATGAGCAAAACCTTGAGAAAAATCTACAAAAAAACTATGAAATAGAGAATTATGGTAAAACATGACCAAAGGGAAATTAATTCCTCACCCTATTTCTTAGTGGTTGCTTATTCACTGAGGAATGAGGTCCCAAAATTTAATGATGTTTTATGCAAGTGAGGGTATTTGTACAATTCACATAATGCTTGACCTTTCCGTGAGCCCTATAATGGCTTTCTCCTTCAGTTAGTCCTGTGGTAATAGGTAGGTAATATATAAGGGATTATTATTTAAAAATGCTTATTTTTATGTATTTCTTAATTTCAACAGCTTTAAATGACTTGCCTTTTGATTTTGTCAGATGTCCCCTTGATCCTGCAGTACAGGAGTGAGTAAACAACTAAACAAAAAAATGACCTTCCCTGAACTGTTTAAATGTGTTCCTCTTTGCATAAAATCACACCCAGTGATGATCTGTTACCATTCTCCCCCC
>VYZV01034370.1:66022-100019 GCA_013401275.1 Pandion haliaetus
TGGTCTCTTCTGTCAGGTGGCTGGCGATAGGACAAGAGGAAATGGCCTCAAGTTGCGGCAGGGGAGGTTTAGATTGGATATTGGGAAAAATGTCTTTACTGAAAGGGTTGTCAGACATTGGAACAGGCTGCCCAGGGAAGTGGTTGAGTCACCATCCCTGGAGGTATTCAAAAAGCATGTAGACAAGGCACTTCATAACATGGTTTAGTGGGCATCGTTGATGGTTGGACTTGATGATCTTAAAGGTCTTTTCCAACCTAGATGATTCTATGATTCTATGATTCTAAGTCTCATAAACAGAGTTAAAACTAGGACAGGGTGCCAAGGCTACTTAAAAACTTCCTCCAGGCTGTAAGCACACATGAAATACTCCTGGCCAAACTACTAGACTTACCTGTAGCCTTGACACAGCAAAGCACACTGGCACTACCACCAGCATCTTTGTCATGTACCAGGAATACACAGACATGGTCTACTAGATTTTTTCCTAGTAGTAATGTGCAACTGCTCTTTCTCTCTGAATATCTTGCAGAGATCAGTGCTAACCTTGGGGTTTTTTGTCCTTTTTCAAAATCTGCACAAGATTTCTGGGAGAAAGGGAGAGAGAAACACCATGGTCTTAGCTGCCAACAATAGAATGATAATACCCAACTGTTTATCTTATTCTTTGCTCATTCAGCTGTCATTATGTCTAATGCATCAGCATAGGTCAGGAAATAACCTTTCAGAGGACAACCAACTGACTCAGGCTGAAACAAACAAGATTAAAGCGATGTTTGGGAAGGAAGAAACACATCAAAGAATTATCCATGATGTTGTTTCCACTTGTCCCTATGGGCGTTCAACACACAACAATGCAAAAACTTTTCAATACTCTTCCTGACAAGTCTGAATGACTGCCTTTCTTTTACTTTCTGACTTGCTAGGAAATTTTGTTCACAGTGCATGCCTGGGCACAGGAGCCCATGTGTTTGCCACACTTATTCTGGAGGACTGTTTTACTGATTGAATTGTGATGTCAACTCCCAGGTTAATATATAATATGGCTTATAACCTGTGACTTTGGCTGCTATGTGAACCCCCTGTCTGCACTGCGTCAAGCTGACAGCTGGTTCCTAGTTCACTTGTGATGCCAGTTCAAGCTTTTGGTTTAGTTTCAACCAAATTGAAATTAGATTGAGCAACTTAATAGATCAAGTCTTAGATCTTGAATTGCAGGGTCTCAACCATTACAACTGCTTCTTTTAAAGCAATGCAGACCACAGAACTGAGGAGAAAGCTCATGTGATTGGGAAAAAATGTCCTGTGACATTCTGATTGGAAGAACCCCCCCCCCAAAACATCAGGCAAATACAGGGTTTGATTGTGTTCACAAAATATCTTAAAATCTTCATTTGTGTGGAAGTGTTTATTACAAATAAATTCTTTTTTTTTTTTTAAATAAAAGGAAGGATGTAGAGAGAAACATAAAAAGTTTTATTAAAGTAGCATTGCTGATAGAGAAATTAGAAAAGCTTATGGGTGGATCACCTTTCCTCCAGGCTCATGATTGAATGCTTTTCTTTGTTTTACTCTCTGCATTAGTAACTCATCACAAATTATATTCTCATTGTTCAAACATATTTCTTGTTCCAAATAATTTGCTTTATTTTCACACCTGTCAAACTAACCTGCCTCAACTTACTCCACATTCCCAGTAGAATTATTGCTAGTGCTACTCATTTTTTGTACTGACACTTTTACCAGCTAGTTTAATAATTTTTCTAATTGTTTAAAATGTTATTCATTGTATGAGTTTTCCTTTAACAGTTATTGTTTTCAAAAGCACTTACATAAATTGCAAGTTTTTAATCAGTAAAACAAGAAACATAAACCTATTTATTTTTAAGTTTTGAAGGGAAATGTTTAACAAAAAGAAATTTAGGATTGCTGCAGTTGAGATTTTTCATCTCCCAGATATTTAGAAATGGATCTGAATTGAAACATCTTATCAAAACACTCAGAAAGTTTGGCAATGCAGCAGTTCCAATTTGTATTACAACAAATGCCCAACTCTGGTCTGTGGCTAGAACGTGGAGAGACTTAGAAAAAGTATATGAAAGGGAATTCTCTGGATGCTTTAGAAACAAAAGTATATTTTTTTTCTCTTGTAGAGAAAAAAATAAGAGAAATTACTTAGCAAGACATAGGTTGAGGGGACCTGGACCTTACAGAACCTTTGCAGAATCCTGTGGAAGACAATGTAGTTTCATTAGGAATCTGTTTGGAGATCAAATTCTCCATTTAGTTATTTGCACAGGTGAATGTGAGGCCATGAATTTTAAGGCCAGAATTTGGCTTGCAGAAACATTGTTTTTCTTGATGAGTCAGAAGAAAGAACTTAGCTTGACCTTTAGATAAGATTGCATTTGAAGGTGTAATATTTAGAGAAGCCATCTTTTTGCATAAGCCTTATATGTGATTCTGAGCCAAACTAAGCATAAATATATAAAACTGTGTTAAAGATCAAGAGGGAATCAGACTAACAGTTTTTTGGACAGATAGACTAAGAGGAAACTATGACTACTTTAAGATTAATGAATTTCTTTGAAATTTGGTAGAAATCACTTCACAGACTGTATCATATTCATGTTTAACTCACTGCCTTAATTTAAAGGCCACAAACCTGACTTAATTAATTCTATTTCATGCTGCTCTGATGCAGAAAAATGAAGGCATAACATAATTCAATTTAATGACAGTTTTCTCTTCCCAAATGTGCTTATTTCTGTATTCAAATATGAAATAAAAGACTTGGCTCAGTTCCCAGGCTTGCTGAGCACCACAAGAACATGATACAAATCAGTCTATGCCATAGCAAAGAAATGTGTAATGATGCAGTGGATACCTTACAAACCTCCCACAAAGAGCTTTTGCTTTGAGTTGACTGAATTCCCTAACATATGAAATACAGGGCTTAAGAGGTAAAGAGGGGCCAAATACCTCTGTGCAGTGTTTCACCTAATCAGTGGAATGACCCTGAAACAATTTTACTTAAAGAGCTTTGTTAAATTTAGATAGTTTTGTTTATATCAACAGGAAAACCTAAGGAACTCATTAGAAAGTTGAAAACCACCCAATGGTACAAATTGCTCCTCTCAGAGGATGAGACCCTCATGAGCAGGCACAGAAACAAAGTTGAAACTGTTTCCCTCTGCCCTATTACTGAGCAGCTATCCCAAGTAAGCTTGTATATCTCTGTTTTAGAAAGGTATGTGGTAAGCTAAGATTCATATTTCTTTGTATCAGACATGAGAAGTGAAATAACATTTTTAAAAGTTGTGAAGGAACAAAAATTCCATCAATTTGAGGGGGAGGGGGTTGCTTTCAGACACCTAAAAGATAGGTCTGAAAAAGCATTTAGGAGTCTAGTGTGTGTCTTAGGTACCTAAACTGAATGACCAATCTACAACTCCTACTTCCCTAATTAAATAGAAGGACCACAGGCACTTTTTTACTGTCAGTGAAGTTACTTGGTAATCTACAACATTGCTGGTTCACATATCCTGAGATGGTTTTGATTAGTATCGTGTGAATATTACTCAGCAGTTTGTGCACACCTGAATTTCCCAAAGTAGATTACCCTATGTGCAAGTTTTATGAATGACCTAATCATAAGGCTAGGCGTAGGTCCTGCATACTTATAGCTCACACATGGCAACTCCAGCCACTTTAACTGGAAACCTGCAACTGATGAATTTGGTTCCACCAACCTTTTGCACAGTAAACCTTTAGGTCAAAACACTCATTCAGGAATGGCAGGCTGTGGTTCAGCAATGGTCTGGATGTACTGCAAATTTCCCATGAAAACCAGAATTTATGGTGCCACTATTTGCTGAAATGCAAATTAATTTTCTTCTAAATGCATTAACAATTTCAGGGAATGTAGTCAATAGCAGTAAGTTATTTATGGATGTTTTTAGGATACGCAGTGTACCACTGAGCCTAGGATTCCCACTTCTTGCACAAATGCTCTCACCCACCACTAGGCTATTACAAAAAATGTGGCACTACTAGGATCTCTCCCCATCTTTTAAAAGAATAGAGTAACCAGGCTCCCACACCAAGTGGAAAAGTTAAGTCAAGGATGGGTTTGAGCCTGTTACCCTCACTCTTATCCAAGCATCTGTCATGGTGTTGCAGACAGTGCCTCAATCTAGAAGCAAAATGGCTGTTAAGAATCTTTCTCCATCATTGCTCCCGCTTGCTAGTGTAGATGTCCTCTTCTATGTACTGGCTTCTGTGAATGCTATTACCAAGTGTGTAACTCACAGCACAGTGGTTTTGCCATACTCTGCAATTAAAGACTTCAGTGTGTGATTCCACTTAACTGAGGCACTTCAACCACAGGTTAACTGGTAAGTGAATAAATTAGAGGTCCAGCAGTCACCACTAAATTTTGGTGCAAGATTTTTGGCTTTTGGTGGTGGAAAATTTCTTCAGTTGCCATTTCCAGGTAAGCGTGCTACTCTGGATGACTGGGGCCCATTAGCTCTGGTGAGATGCGTCAAGAGAGACACATACAAACTTGTCTAAATGATCTGCACCTCTGACCTTACATACAGATCTGAAAGTCCCTGGAGAACAGATGAGTCCTAGAAAAGTCCAGCAAATAGTGCTTTCTGTCTAACAGGAAATATTTAAAGAATGGACTTTCTATAAGAGTGGTTATTTATAATTCAGCTGAAAAGAAGATCGTAATGTCAGGAAAATGAAAGGTTAAAAGAAAAGAGTGAAATTTTTTAATCAAGAAAATATGGGGACTGGTCACCTCTTCAGCAGTCCAAGGCAAATGTGTATACCTTATTTACACATCAAAGAATATAAAAAAATTATCTAGAGACATTAAATGCTCCATTTAAAGAAACACCTCATAATATATTCCTTTTCAGGAGTAACTGTTGAGAGCCTAAACATTCCCTTCTGTGGGACTACTATGCTTAATTCATTAAACATGTTTTAAACCAGCTATGATTCTGCTGCAAATATGAACTCAGCTGTGGGTGGTAAATGGTAGAGGTATTTTCAGTTTATTTGAAATATTTGACACTTTTTGTTTGCCTTGGGCTTCAACCCCCCATAAGTGAGTGAAATGGATGATCTTAGGGTTACTGACTCATATTTCCTGTCCTCATGAGTAAGAACAAATATGGAGAAATTAAGAAACAACTTGGGACCAATTATAAGTTGGGGTACCTTCAAGAAAAACAATGATGTTCAAAAATAAATACTTTTCTTTCATTTTGGAGTCTAACTGCAGAATGATATTGAGTGAAATCTTTCTCCTTAAGCTTAGCAGCCAATAGGAAGGCAGCAGCTGGAATATCTTTAAATAAATACTTTTAAAGAAATACAGGCTCTTTCATCCTTGGGAAAAAGGAAAGTGCCTGTGTGAGTGGGCAAAACACAGGAAATTGAATTGTTATGGGAATTATTAAGCCTGCATTATAAGTCTGCTTTCCCTACAGAAAGACAAAGCACAATTCAAACCATAAGACACCATTCATTGTAGGCATTTGCCAAACATCTCGGAAGGGACTACAGCACAGTCACATCTATATAAAAGTGAACATTGCTTTTCCGCTTCTGCTGCCATCAACAGATACCTTCCTGTGTGGACTCCACATCAAAGCTAACAAGGTGATGTGCCTGATTTACTGTGTTCTGGTAGAGCAAGCCTGTCTTCGACCACCTATATTGGTGTCCCTCCAATAAGTTCAGAGGACTGTGGGACTGCATTAGAGGGAAGACTGGATGGAGGATGTTTCCAAACGCCCCTTTTCTAGGCATGCTCGTGAATACCGCTTGTAAGCTGTTGCTTAGGTTCAGTGGTGTCAAAGCAGAATAAGAACATAAATACTCATAGATATACATAGGTATTTTATCATACTACAGTCTTTCCTGAAAAGCTGGAGTGACTCAATTTTTATTCTGCTGTCCTTTCTTATTGTTGTTTTTAGCATTTTTTGCATCTGTCATTTACCATAAAATCATAGAAATGTTGGCTAGAAGAATCTGTGGAGGTCATCCAGTCCACTATCTCACTTGGAGCAGGACTTTTGCCAATACTAGATCAAACCAGCAATTTTTTTGTATGGTGAAGTGTTGGAAACCTCCCAGGATGGAGATTCCACCACCTCTTTGAGTAACTTGTTGCAGTACTGTAAACCTCCTAGTGAAGAATTTTTTTCTAATGTCCAAGTCCGAACCTCTCAAACCTTAACTTGTGGCTGACAGCTTTGTTTTGTAATCTGCCACTATATCAAAGAGTTCAGCTCCATTGCCTTTCTAACTCCTTCAAGTACTTATGGGCAGAAAGTTTTTTATTGTCATTTTGGAGATCAGAATGAATAGATTATTTATTCTCTCTGGAATAGCAAATGAAAAATGTTCCTCTGATTTAACAGTCCTACTTGCAGATCCTTGTGACATTTTATTAGACTCATAGAATCATTTAGGTTGGAAAAGACCTTTAAGATCATCAAGTCCAACCATCAACGATGCCCACTAAACCATGTTATGAAGTGCCTTGTCTACATGCTTTTTGAATACCTCCAGGGATGGTGACTCAACCACTTCCCTGGGCAGCCTGTTCCAATGTCTGACAACCCTTTCAGTAAAGACATTTTTCCCAATATCCAATCTAAACCTCCCCTGCCACAACTTGAGGCCATTTCCTCACGTTCTATCACCAGACACCTGACAGAAGAGACCAGCACCCAGCTCCCTACAACCTCCTTTCAGGTAGTTGTAGAGAGCAATAAGGTCTCCCCTCAGCCTCCTTTTCTCCAGGCTAAACAACCCCAGTTCCCTCAGCTGCTCCTCATAAGACTTCTGCTCCAGGCCCCTCACCAGCTTAACTGGACACACTCCAGCGCCTCAATGTCTTTCCTGTAGTGAGGGGCCCCAAACTGAACCCAGTACTCAAGGTGCAGCCTCACCAGTGCCAAGTACAGGGGGACGATCACTTCCCTGCTCCTGCTGGCCACACTGTTTCTGATACAGGCTAGGAGGCCATTGGCCTCCTTGGCTGCCTGGGCACACTGCTGCCTCATATTTAGCCAGCTGTCAACCAGCACCCCCAGGTCCTTTTCCACCGGGCAGCTTTCCAGCCACTCTTCCCCAAGCCTGTAGCGTTGCACAGGGTTGTTGTGACCAAAGTGCAAGACCTGGCACTTGACCTTATTAAACCTCATACAGTTGGCCTTGGCCCATCGATCCAGCCTGTCCAGATACCTCTGCAGAGCCTTCTTATCCTCGAGCAGGTCAACCCTCCCTCCCAACTTGGTGTCATCTGCAAACTTACTGAGGGTGCACTCAATCCCTTTGTCCAGATCATATTTTGCTATATGCCACATCTTCTCCAAGAGGCGCTTCTTCACCTATGTTGTGAGCCTTAGTAGCAAGAAAAGATGTTTTGAAGTGAAATATTCCACTGTATGATCCCAGGAAAAAAGATTTGACACTGAAAAGTTATGATGGATTTTTACTTCCTATTGCATATGTAGATTCAAAATGCATTTTCAGAATACAGACTGCTCTCAGTGATGCAACCAAAACTAGCTTTACAGACCTGAATGAAGCAATAACATATTGTGACGTATTAGGTTATCAGTAGTGTATGGCAATGCAGTATTAGTAGCTGAGAATAATTTCCTCTCTGATGCACTTTTTGGTTATTTCCACTGAGGGCAATTGTCATGGTTTAACCCCAGCTGGCAACCAAACACAACACAGCTGCTCACTTACTCTCCCCACATTGGGATGGGGGAGAGAATCAGAAGGGTAAAACTGAGAAAACTCTTGGGTTGAGATAAAGACAGGTTAATAGGTAAACTGAAAGCTGTGCACACAAGCAAAGCAAAACCAGGAATTCATTCACCACTTCCCATGGGCAGGCAGCTGTTCAGCCATCTCCAAACGTCCCCCCAGCTTTGTATGCTGAGCATGATGTCATATGGTATGGAATATCCCTCTGGTCAGTTGGCGTCGCTGTCGCAGCTGTGTCCCCTCCCAACTTCTTGTGCAGCCCCAGCCTGCTCACTGGTGGGGTGGTGTGAGGAGCAGAAAAGACCTTGACACTGTGTAAGCACTACTCAGCAGTTACTAAAATGTCCCTGTGTTATCAACACTGTTTCCAGCACAAATCCAAAACATAGCCCCATTCCCGTTACTATGAAGAAAATTAACTCTATCCCAGCCAAAATGAGCACAGCAATGGAAAAAAGTCATATCAGTTTCCATCCCACCAAGTGTAAATATATTGACTTTCAACACAAAGTTCAGACTATGTAATCCTAACAATTTTTGGAAAGGGTTGTTTGTTCTAACACTGGGTGATGAGAGAATCCCAGCTTGAGGTGAAAGGTTCTGTGTTTTGGACATTGTTCCAGCTGCATATATGTTGTTTATATGGCCACATTTTCAAATGAATAATCTTTGAGAAGGCATATTAAGGGCTGTAAGACATTATTGCAGTAGGACCCATATACTGAATAGCAGCAATGTGTACTCCAGGGAGCTGTCATCTCTTTACAAACCCATTAGACAGAGTCCATCTGCTAACATTGGCTCCTCAAAGATATAAAGAAACAGTCGACTCACTGAAAGGTCTATCCAACAAGCCCCTAGTTGCATGCATTGCATACAACAGACATCCTTCTGGGACTAATCATAAACTCTGTATCTTGTAGGCTGTGATATTTTAGTTATGTTTATTCTGCTGCTCCTTCAGCCCATCTCTCATGCTTTTCACCAAACAATGTCTGATACTCCTCTTCCCCCAGAAATTATGATCCTGCAAAGAAATGAAAACATAATGAAAATTCATTCACATCAAGCTTTCTGTGAGGATAATGAAGGCACAGGACAAAAAGACTTTTCCTACTTTAGCTTTAAAACATTTTTTCCAGTTTTACTGGGAGAGAATTCAGCAACCGTCAAGAGAAGCAGACAGAATCCTTAGTGCCAAAGCAAAGTGCCTGTGTTCTCAAATCTTAACACTCCTGAAGGGGGATGTGGAATAAGCCTTCTGGAGATGTCAGCAAGACCACAAATAGCTTGAGATGAATTAAGTAAAATTTTAAAATAATAGACTACAGGTGGCCTGTGGGAAGACCCCCAGTACACAAGGAATATGTGTTTGGCTTATACCAAGAAGCCTTGCAGCTGTGTTTTTAATATACGCTGAAGTCTGAGATGTAACAAGATTTAGTTAGATGGCATGTAAAATGGAATGATAGCAGTTGTAGCATATAATTACATGATTAATTCAGCGAATATAGCTGCATTAGAAACTTTTTCCCACTGCGCTATTAATGCTCTGTGAGTAATGTATATCTAAACTCTTAGTTCATATCTACATTACAGGAAAAGGCTGATCTGAAATAAAGGCAAGTTCAGATACCAAAATAAAGTAAAATCACATATAATTTCAATCTATGATTCATAATTTTGAAACAGCACTACAAAGCCTGAATATACTCCGTGTATTTAGTAGAAATGTTCATATTAAATTCCTGCCTTCAGGAACAACTAACACAAGCAAGGATTTTAAGTTTGGCAACTGTGTGCCCTGTATTCATCCCCACAGGCCCCAGAAGAATAATTCTTAAACCTACAAACTGTCTCGTGCAGGCTCTTTTTTTTTTTCCTGAAGGACTATCCAATTACTTAGTGCTGTGCTGGGACTACCTGGGGAAATAGTAAAAGGAAATACAACTGAGAGCGACTGTGGTTTGACTCGTCTCCAGATACTTTGAAAATATTTTGGCAAAAACAAGATTTTAAGTAAAACTGTTTCCTTTGGTAACATACCCAGAACTGCAGGTTTTACATTTTTGTATTTAGTATGGAGGGCCAAAAAAAAAAGAAGCCCTTGTGTGAGAAGGTTGTACACGTGGTAGTAATATTGGTGGGGAAGAAAGAGACAGCAAGGGGGGGAAATTTGAACAAGATGCAGAAAGAAGACAAGGAGAGAACATATTACAAATATCTATCTTCTACTGGGAAAACAAACTACACAGTGCTGTGAGGAAAATCTCTTTCACTACCTTAGGCTTTTAAGTAGTGACAGAGCAACATGATGGTTTGCTCATCAAAGGATGACTGTGATAAAAAAGAAGCAAACCACAATTTCTTTTTTGCTGTTTTGATGTCAAGGAGTGTCAGTGAGGAGCTCTTGAACTGACAATGAGAAGCTGGATTTCTTTTTCTTACAGAAGATTCCTTGGAGCACTTCTGACTACTTTTTCTCTCTGAAATTTTTAGCGAGAATAGAAACAAGTGCCATGAAACAGTTTCTAAACTCATTGTCTGTACAGAGTTTTCTAGGTATCTAGGTAATTAGGAGGCCTATGAATATTTAAATGAATGAAATGAAACATTAATGCCTTTACCCTTCAGGACTGCTTACTTCCTTTAGAAGATCTTTGTCTTTGTTTGGCTGCTGCTGATTACAACCTGTTGGTTGCATGCACAAATTCTAAGTCTCTCACATTTGTAGTTTCATTACTGTCCTGCTCTGTACACTTCACTTATAAGTGATGTAATGATTGGCATTCAAGAGAACAGCGCTAAGTCACTGTTATTATTCACCATAAGTTGATTAGCCAGATAAGCATAATATAAACACTTCTCTTCAGTTGTTTGTTTCCAAATACAAAAAACTAAAACTCCTTGCCACAGCCTTCAGACAGTTATATATTTATGTGTTTCTCTCCATTTTCGTTATGTGTCCATTTCTGTTCAACTTGTGAGAGGTTTTTCTCAAGGCTGAATTACTGTTTTTCCTCTATCAGTGCTCACCTTATCACAGCTGGTTAAACTCTTTCTGCTTTGGATGGAAATGTCGTGGGTTAACCCCTGTTCACATCACAGCTTTTCTTCAGCAGGATACTTTTTCTGTCCTGAAGCCACTTGTTACTGGGAAGGACTCAAAGAAGCCATTCTTTAAAAATAGCTGTAGGATAGAAGTCAACTTCAGTGGGATTACACAGGTTCTTACTTTCAGTTTTGCAGACAGGAGTAATGTGGAAGATATGTATTGGGACAAGTTACCAAGCATGTAATGTGTGAGTTTAGAAGTAGTCAGAAGACAAGGCTGTAAATCAAGAAAAAAGGAGGAAAGGGTAGGTAATGATTGCATGGAGATGATGAGGGTCGGAGGGAATTGCGTGTATTTGGGAAGCATGTCTTTGAAAAGGTTGTGTTAACCAAGAGGCACGAGGAGCACACTGATAGGCTCTAAAGGATAGTGATAGAGCTGTTTTTCGACGTATGAAAAAAAAGGCTAATGGGTGTATTCCTTTAATGACTGGACTTGAACTCATAGGTTTGGTCTGCATTTGAACAAAGAGTTTGGATTGATTCTTACTTAGCTGAACCAGTCAGAACTAATACGAAATGAAATGCAAGAGGCTCTTTCCAGGGGAGAAAAAGTCTACTAACATGAAACAATGTATAATGTCCAGTAACTGGCAGCTTGCCTCTTTCCTGTACCATACTAAATCTTTTTTCTCAGAGGCTGAGCTTCATTGTTCTTTGTACCTTGTTGAATTCCTCAGTTATTACACGCTGAGATCTAGTATGTTTAACCATGTCTGTGTAGCCTATCTCTAACGATCCTTTAATATGCCATGTTTACAAACAACTCCTTCTGCTATTTGACCCTCTTCAACTTAAGTGCCTTTTTTTTTTCTTTTCGTTTGTTTATCCAGGAAACCTGAACATGCCGTTAGGCACAAACAGTTTTGGAGAAGATATTAACCTCACATAAGTGACAGTACACTAACATCTAATGGAGGCATCTCAGTTAAGAGTCCAGACACCTCTTCTGGTAATGGAAGGAAGGAGGTTTCTAATGTAACTGTTCTTTGAAGGCTACCTTAAGTGAAACTTTATGAACACCTTCTTTGGGTGTTTAAAATTGAAATCCTCTTTTACATAGCTGTCTTTCAGGAAGAGATTACAAAATAGCCTGCAACTTTGAGCTGCTGTTCTGTTTTCTGTTTTTGAGATGCTTAGACGTGGACTGGGAAAAGTTGATTTTCTTACAAGTACCTGGAAGAAAAAAACTGCGGCAATTTGGTAGAGCAATTCAGGGAAGAGCCTTAGTTCAAACAGAGAAGAATTAATTTGTGAGAAAATACTGTGTTTTCACATATCCAGTACATGTGGGTCAGTTGTTCCATAAACGATGAGTGTGCTCCATTAAAATGTTACGCCAGGAAGCTTTAATTTCTACACCTAATTCTTTCATGATTTCAACCCAATTTTTAAAATGTTCATGTACTGTCTTCAAAAACGAAGCTTCAGTCGAGAAATTCCCTGGATTATTTCTGTAGTGGTCTGTTCTAGTGGTTTGCAGAATGGCACGGAGAACTGAGGGAATTCTTCCTGGAATTCCTTGAAGATCTATTTTTCAGTCATTTGCATAGCTATTCTGAAATTAACTGAGACTTAAAGCTCTTATTATTGTAGTTTAGATTAACTATCTTTTTGGAGGTGTCCTATAGAGATTCTTATAGTGATCACTTAGAGCAATAATTGGTGTGTCCATTCAGAATTCGGGCTGTGCTAGAGACTGGACTCCTTTTCTACAATAACACTAAACTTTGAAAGTGTAGGTCATGTCCTCACTGATGTTAGCAAAAGATCACAGTGGTCACAGCACATGCTGTGTTATTCTCAGCTCGCTACCAGACAGAGCATTCACTAGATCTGTATTCTTCTCCAAGCCACAGCTCATTTACTGTCATGTCATCAAAAAGATAAGATTTTGGGCCCATGATTCATCTCTGTATATATATATTCACATGTATGAAGGCCTGGGTTTACCTTCCATATTTTGGCAAATGACCTCAGCTGATGCAAAGTTTTCATTCATGGACAATTTGAACATCCTTTCTGTTGAATCTCTTCAGCATCAAGCAATACCCCAAGATCAGTGCCCTTCAACTCCCACAGGCTGGCAGATATTCTACTTCAGGGAAAAGCTGAACTCTCAGACATCTTTCTAACCCCATAGAATGAGGAAACAGAGCAATGTATTTGATCCTGTACTATCCCCTTTTATACTTATTTTTCTACTAATCTTCTCTTCTTTTGCTTGTGTTCATCATCCTTATAATCCTAGACTTTCCTGCCTCCCGCCTCGCTACCAAGGGAGGGCTCTTCCCTTTCCTCCGAGATGGTGTCCAATACAGCCAGTCTCTGTCATGTGAGGAATGACAGAAATGACAAAGTCTCATTCCCTTCAGTTTGCAGCCTTCCTATGATATACCTGCATCTCTGACAGTGACAGGTGACTGTCATTCACACCTTTTTGAAGCACAACCAGGTCTATGTTGACATACCAGTTCTTTAATAGCACTGACACCAGTGACAGGGTAATTCTGTGTGTATTGCTTGCAACTGCAGAAAGTTTGGTAGAGCATGTGCATTCTATCTGAAGATAAAAGGACATATCTACTACACTTAGAATTCTTGAAGATGTGCAGTCCATAGGCATCTTTGCTTCCTAACCTCATTACGTTCTGTACTATTGTCCTATAACTCTTTGATTAGATTTTTGGACTGAGAGGAAAGGTAGGCATGGACACAATCCCTGGACATAGGTTTGGTGCATGCTCTCAGGTGCTAATAAGATTAACTTTAACAGGAGCAGAAGAAATTCTCAGGTATGTGTATTTGACAGACTATCATATGTAAGTGTGAACTGCACATCCCAAATAATTCCTGTTATTAGTTAGTAGCCTCTTTTCACTCAGGCAATTTTGTTAAGAATAATTAACAGTTACAGGGAAAGATATTTGCATTCTGGTGATATTTCTGCCTTCCTTTTTTTCTTTGGATGTAAAAGTGCATTCAGATTGTAGAGTTTTATTTCGTTTATGTCAACTCAATTTTTCCTTATATCAATAGTTTTGTTGTGATATGCTTCTGCTGAATTAGCATTTCATCTATTAGATTAGTTCATAAATAACACGTAGATATTCAAAATGAAGATGCCCCAATCAATGTTGATTTAATTGCTGGTAGTTTATTAAAAAAAAATCTTGTTTTATATTTTAAAATACTCTAGACAAACCAGATTATTTTAATTTCTTTCAAAATCACTTGGGTATAGGCATAGATTAGCAGGTGCATTGAAAATTGTTAGGCATTCTTTTACAGCATAGTGTTAAAATGCATTTTTTTAATCAGAGGCTTGATGGAGAAGCTGACACAGAGACATCTACCGGTAAAGCAGGAGAGTAGTATTGAATGCGAGTGCTCATTTAGCCTTCCTGGGAGGCTTCTTGCACTGAACTGAGCCTTTTGTCTTGATTAGTGCATTTGATTGGATTAATGGTGCTCCTATCTTGCTGTGCTAGAAGCATAGGTCTTAAATCAATAAAAAGTAATATGAAAATTGAACCAGTCTTTACTCCAGCATGACATCATTGAATAACTTTTATTGTCTCCCTTTTAAAATAACGAAAGAAAACCAAACAGATTTTGTTGCAAGTGTTTAAAGTAGGAATACTTGAGTAATTTCCAAAAAAAAAAAGGAGAACAGTCCTAAAGTCATAGAATCATTTTCCCAGTCATCCATATCAACCCAATTCTAATTATACCAAGAAGCAAGCTAGAATCTCCCATAGTCTTCAGAGCACAGACATGAAGTAGTTAATGGTGCAAGCACCTTCTCCTTGGGTAACTTTATAGATAACACTTCACAGCTAGGACCAGTTTTATAAAAAAAAATGATGTTATTTATGAAAAAGAATGTTAATAGGTTTTGTGAATGTTAATAAGTAGCAAAAAATGGAGGCTGGTAATTGAGTTAATGGACTTCACGACTGTGAAACAGTAATGCTGTCATTGCTTGAAACTTATTTGCTCTGGCTTGGGCTGAAAAGGAAGTTCTTTAGACTAGGTACAGAAGTATTTTAAGGGGTGGCACCTTGGTTACTCTGAGTCATGTTTGGTCTGTGGCTGGGTATAGTCCTTCTTATGAAAAAAAATCTAATTTTTGTATTGATGAAATAACATTAATTTGGATTTCCCATTTTTACAGCAGAGAAAAAATAATTTAAGCTGGCAGCTGGGACACTCTGCCTGGGCCCCTTAATGTGCTTTGAGTGTCACCAGCAATTGCTGGAAGACACTTCTACTCCCACCCACCCCCCCGCCCCGCCCTGTCTTACTAGCTTTTCCTCTTACCTATCAAAGTCCAAGTGAAAATGTAGTGTTACCCCTAGGATGTGCAGGGGAATTAGGACACTCACTGACATATCCTGGAGTCTGGATTTATAGATTTACTCCACCCTTTTTGTTCTCTAGCTACTTCAAATCATATTTATCTCAAGACAAATCAAGACAACTTGCAAATCCAAACATCACCCTGGTATTCAAAGTAGCCAGCATAGGTAGAAATGCTTTTTTAAAGACAGAGGTGAAGAAACAGAAGAAAATCTATAATTGATCTACAAAGTTTTTTCTAAGAAAGGCCTCTCCTTCCAGCATCTGGCTGGCTGGTACCCTCCTGATGAGCTGGTATTTACAGTTTCAGGCTGTGCACGTGCGTTCCCTCTTCTTCTTACGGAATAAGCTTGTTGTTCCAGCCAGTCTTGCCTATGCAGTCTACTACCTCTACGAATATTTAATCTTTCTCCCTGAAATTAATTCTGTTCCCTCTGTAAATAGGAGGTAGCCTGATCAGTATCCTAAAGGTGTCTTTCACTGGAACATGTTTTCTGTATCAATTTGTGTGTTAGAAATGTGCATGGTACAATCATTTAAAAAGGATAATTATATTATTAACGACCTTGTGGAGAGCATGCACAATATTAAGTAAACCCTTTGAGGTAAAAACGTCTTTAGGGTGATGGGTTTCCAAGTTAAAAGTTTAAAAAAATCTATGCCCTAACTTTTTTGTCACAGTGATCACTATCAACAGGATGATCAAAAGCAGCTAGGTTGGACTGCATGTTAAACTGTTTCTGAAGGAAGAGAACTACATGAGAGATCCTATCAATCAGGCTCTGTAGAGCTGTTCAGTCAATTAGCTAGTGTAGAAGGTGGTATGAGGCAAGAGAACTTACCCTGTCTTTAAAGTTAGTATATTGAGTTACATTTATCTGCAATATCTTGATAAAGACTTCATCCTTAAACATTGTCGAAGCATTTTTCCAAGGAAAAAAAAAAAGAATTGAAAGAAGAAAAAATTAACAAATTGCTTTAATGCCTTCCTCAAAACCAATGGAGCACCTTAACACCAACGGCCAGAATCGCTGTGTGTGCTGCAACTGCTCTGAACAATGCAAAATAACTGTGAGCTTGATTCATGAAGACTCACGTATCAAATATAAAACATGCAGCTGATCTACCTGCCTGCTTTTCTGCAGATATCATTCATGTTTATCACTGTGATCTACTAATCAGGTGCATCTGACATGTGGGTCATCAATAGAAACAAATATATCCCAAAGTGCCGTAGCTAAAAGGACACCATCCCTGGACATCTGCCCCAGGAGAAGGCATTCAGTGCTCCCAGAGATCTTCAACAGATGACAGAATGATCCTACGTGAAAAGACATTAGCCAAACAAAGGTAGATCACTTTTCCTCAGTGTCTCAAAAATAAGCCAGTTCCTAGGTTAAAGGTATATTATTTATTTCAATATCTGGAGCAGGTAGACCAGGGACCCCTGCTGAGAACTGCTGATCTCACTGAAAACTAGGCTGTTTTCAGTGGAGTTTGAATCAAGCATGTGTTCTTATAAACAAGGCTGGAGTGTGCTTGTGGAGTTAATTTTCCAGATATTTTAGCCTGGAAAAGGGCTTAGAATGGAAAAACTGTCCTCTGGTGAATCAATCCTAAAGCTGTTTTAAATTACACTTCCCAGAGGTTAATAATTTAACCTCTAGTTAACACTTTAAATAATGACTCATTGATACAATATTTTTCTAAGTACATTTTTCATAGTTCTTCAGAAACATAATTGTTTTCTTTTATGGTAAGTGTGGATAGTAAATTATTTCCTTAGAACAAAATTTTTAATTTAGCGTCAGAATTCCTCAACTGCATTTCCTATCAGTCATAGCTAAATTCCAGGAAATTGCTAATAAAGGCATCAAACCAACCGTACTAACCCAAAATTATGTGTCTTATTAACCAAAATCATAATATATGAACACCCACACAAACATGTCAGCCCCACAGCAAATTTAGTTTTATGCCAACATACAATCACCTACAATCTACATCTCCAATTCCTATACAAGGGAGAACTCATACTCACTGTAAAATCCAAGAAGTATCTAGAGACTGAAACACTACTTAAACATATGTGTACAGAGACTGATGTTTGTACTTCACCTGCTGGATTCAGAGAAAATTAAGGTCTCTGAGGAAACATTTTTAAAACGATAGTGATTATTGTGCCATGTGAACACTACAGAAAACTCTTTCCCCCCTATTTTTTGGAAGAATTATGTTAACTCTCAAAGCTAAATTCTGTTGCCAAAGTTTGAAAGAAAACGTTTTAACTCTTTTTGTTTTGCAAACTCAGTATACAAATGCCGCTGTTCTCTCTCTGATGTGTTACCAACTTAGTTTTAGCTATAACTTACGTATTATATTTTTAACTTCTTATCTTGTTCTATTTATCTTTTTTCCATGTTACTTTTCAAGAAACAGTAACTCACAGCTTTAGCTAAATGACCAATTTTCTGTTACAGTTGAGAGACAGATTGTTTTTTGGCCTAGAAGCTTGTAAATAGGGCTGAAGTATTTAAGAATTGCCATGCTATCATGTCTGGGACAGGAAGCAGCGAATGCTTATGATGAGAGTGTAAGAATGGCCTGTATAGACTGATCTTCCCTCCAGCCTACTCTGAACTTTCAGAAGCTAGCTCCTAAGGACTTCTTGAGTTGCAGGTTGTATCAATGAAGTTACCTGCTATTAATTTATCTAATCTATCTTTTCATACCTTAATTGACACAGGATTCTGACCTTCAAACAAAAGGGGGTAAGTTCTTGCTCCTCCAACTTCCCAGGGACTGAATTGAGGCTGAGTAGCCTGTACCTCTCCAGATCCTCCTTCTTGCCTTTCTTGAAGATAGGAGTGACATTTTCTTTCTTCTATTTCATGAGAACCTCCCCAGATCACCACGATTTTTCAAAAACTATTGAGAGTGACCTTACAATTACAACGACCAGCTGAGAAACTCAGTGAATTTAGAGAGAAGCTGATGAAGGTGTCTTGGAAGGTTGGAAAGCCTGTGTAATAGTGGATGCAGTTCAAAACCAGGGCTTATATCAGTTCTTTGGAAAGCCCCCCAGGGAACCACAGTTCAGCTACTGTAAATATTGCCTCTATCTCTCTCCTTCTAGCTTACCTCATTTTTTACATCAAATGGCAGAGAAACTCTGTGGACCAAATGGAAAGTTTCTCAGTGTGGAAAGGTACAACTGGAAATCAGGATGCTCAAACATGGTCAGCCAACCATTTCCTTCCTAGCTGGAGTCTTTCCACAAGCTACTGCTGTTTAGCTCACATACAATAACCAGTCATGTGAGCACTTCTAATAGGATTGAATTTGATTTATTTTTTAATGGTATGGACAAGGAGTGCTTACAGTGTTTTGTCTAAACATTAGAGTCATGCAAGAATGACATCCCAGGGCAGTGCAGATCTTCCACAAATTAACCATGTGACTAACCAACTCCTGAGCCCTGGTTCTCTCAGGATGTAATTAATGTAAGAAATGTTGTTTCACAGGCTTTTGCACAATATTGTTAAATATAGAGTGAATGGAAATGTTGCCCCTCCTCTACCACCACCACCAAGAGAGGAAAAAAGCCAGAAATGGAGGTAGAAGCTGCAGAAATCAGAGCCTGGGGCTTTTTCTGTGGAGGTGGAAAAATTCTACTACTTGTCAGCATTATTCCATTGAGTGGTTTTGTCACACATTGTCACAAATTACAGCTGCACTGTAGGGATCTTCTCTGAAGGAATCTGTGATGTCTGAGCAAAATTTGCCCTTCCCATGCTGATTTGTGGCACAGTGTAAACTATAGCCCTACTGAGCAATCACATGATCTTAATACTTTGACCTTTTTCTTTTTTTCCTCCTTCAACAGCTGCTGACTGTTTTGTGTTTTCATATTAACTGTAACACTTCTGATGTGAGGCTCCAGTCTTGCTCACAGATGTGCATGAGGGGGTCATCTTAGAATCTAAGAAAGAATTTTTGCTGAGAAAACAAACTCATTTTAATGTTCAGTTTCTACTTACATAGAAGTGTTCTGGAAGACGTTTTCATAACAGATGTTTTTAAAAATCACTGGAGGCTGGTCTTATACATTATTTCTAATGACTTCAAGCTTCATTTTAAAAATAGAATTAAAGGAGTGTTAAAGCATGAATTTAGCAAAAAAGAAATTCAGATGAAAGGGAATTTCACGATTTCTTAGCTTGCAAACCAACCCGATCCAGTTCAAGGCTGTGTAATGAAATGGATATAATTATGGCCTTATTTTCTTCTNCCTTCTCCCTCTTTCTGTCTTCCTTCTCCTCCATGTAGGAGGAAGACAAAAACAAGGAGTCTATCCCGTGGCAGCAGAGCAATCCAAGACTGGACATTGTGAGCCTGTTTGTGAGCTGGAGTTTCTCCATTAGCACCAGATGATGCTGGGCATGCTTTTGATTACTTACTGGAGAAGCAGCTCAGCAGCTGTGTAAGACCCTGCAGCCCTGAACAGAAGCTCAGACACCAGACCTGGGTTTCCCCATTTCTCAGTTCTCCTGCAGATTTAAGAGCTACTGTGTTATTTCAGCACAGTCTGTGTAGTTGACTCATGTTTATACGGCATCATTTCCTTTAGTGTTATCATTTTAATTGTCAGTTAATTTTTCTGTGTACATATACTATATGGGACAAGATTGATTTATTCATGTTAATGTAAGAGTAAACCATGACCCATTTTATTTGCAGCATGGTTAACTGTGGTATTCGTGGCAGCTCCTCTGAATATTTTTGATGAGGTCTTTAAGTACGTGTAATACCGAAAACACATTCCCATTCAGAAGGTCTCTCATAAGATGTTAAGCCAACCAGGGCAAATAGGTTCTAGAAAAATTCCATAAACATGAAACATATTTATGCCATAGCATTAAGTTTGGTCAATTTAAACCTTACTGTATTGTGGTATAAGAGGCATCTTGTTTGCTTTTATTTACCTTCTCAGTAGTAAATGTATTTTGGTTAACCACAGTGGCAAACTTAGGCAAGACATTTGTGTCAACAGAACCTTCTTTTCAACAAAGTAACATTCTTAGTTTCTAGGGCAGCAGACTGGATTCTGAGTAATAAGGTTTTTATAAGTCTTGTTGTAAATCTGAAACCATAAACATGTCTACTTTTCTATTAAACCTGCTGCTGTGTTTGAGGCACAATAAGTTCTCTTTTAAATTTGATGGTAGCAAGCAAGTTAGTTTTCCCATTTTGATTGCTGTTGATTTAACAGTTGCCAGCACCTCCTGCCAAGCTTTTGACCTAAGTCACACTCCCTGGTGATGTCATTAACAGTGCCTAGAATTTAGTAGTTGATGGTACCTGCTGGTAGGCAGTAAAAGGTTTCATACATTCCTTGTTTGTTGCAGACATGTTTGGGAACAATAGTAAGAAACCGGTTCTTTCCATAGCTGACCTCTAATTAATCATTTTTTGATAATAGATTCGACAAAGATTCGGGCCTGGTGAAGTTTTGATTGGGACATTTATTTGCTTTTTATAATAAAGGCTTTCAAATACACCTCCAACACTGCTAACAATGAAATGATTTCTGGAACATTTCTTGCATTCTTCAGCTGCTGCAGGGTACTTCCGTCCTAGTGAGTACAACAGGGTTATTCCCATGAGGAAAGCCTGTTCACACTGGCAAAGTCAGCAGGCTCAGTGCCCTTGGTGTTTTCTTTTCTTCTCGAATATGTTAAGGAGTTGTATGCTGAACTATTTCTTCTGAATGTTTCAAATAGCTATGTCTCATTTGTCGTGCTGTTATGAATAAGATTATGTCCTTGTCTGCTGCAGGTGTGCACGCCAGTTTTGTGTGCTTCTTGAGGTTGCAAGAATCTGCTCAGCTGAAGCAGTGTTTAGGATCAAGGTCTAATATTGAAATGAAAGTTATATATGCACTTTCATATTCAAGGTTTACTATAGCTTAGTTTAATAAAATGAGAAACAGGAAGGAAGCTTAACAATGCTTATCTTCCTCTATTATTTCTACCCTCATTTCAGTGTCACAGATAGGACACAAATTAATGCATTTTATTAAAGGCACCACCATGTGACACAGCAAACAGAATTTTGTTATTTCAACACGTGTAAATGAAGGCTGGAACTGATCCATGTTCCTTAATCTCAGTGGACAGCTGCAACTGCAAAACCAAAAATTAGTGTGTCCTGGAGAAGCCTCAAATTTTCTTGAGTATTTTTCTAAAACTAAATCAAGGAACAACTGAACTTCAGTAATACATTCCATCTTAAACTTGGTTGAGTGCTTCTATGGTGCTTGGAAAAAATGCCTACACGCCCGAACTCCTGGATACTTTTCTAGTTTCTCTATAATCAGTTTGCATCCTATTTCTCATGCATCAGGTTTCATAGTTTCCTTAGTCTGAATATGGTTATCTGGCAATTTTAAGGTCTCACTTTCATGCAAGACATCTTCCTAAAAACACTTGCTGACAACTGTAGAAAGTAGAGCAGGAGAAATTATGTTTGGAAACAAGCAGGGCAAAGCATTAAGAGAAGGATCCTGCCTGAATGTCATCTTCTTAAATTTTAAACTACACTCTCTTAATAAGATGAATACTTAAAAGGCTTAATACATGTATATTGTACATGCATATGTGTATGCATATGATAATGCATACATGTATACTATATGGGTAGCACACGTTGCATTCTTTGAAATGTTTCTGAATCTCAGTGTAAACTTGAACTCTTTGTGGAGATCTATTACAAAGGGTTCCTTCAGCTTGCTAGGTTTCATCATTCTTTGTGAAGTTTGTCTGCTTCTGGCCTTTTGTAGGAATTGCAGAAAGGGCAGCTTTTTGGAAGGGCTTGGAAAGGTCTCCTGTTTGCAGGACACACATGAGTTTCAGGCCTTTGACCTGCATTTTAAAGCAGGACTCACAATAAGACTCTGTGCTGTCACAGCCATCTCACACTCTTATGTTCTAGATCATGAACCCGGGTGCTTTTGCTAAACCAAAGTCCTTTGGGACCAGGCAGAGCCTTTCTGCCAGCAACTACTTTAAAGCTGTTCCAAAAGATGACATTTGTGTATTAATAGGACCTGTATCAGTCATGTCTCAGCTGTTCCTGCAGAAACAATAAGGTGGGGAAACTTACCTGGATGGTCCTTCCTGCCTATTTGTAAGTGAAGGACAGAGAAGGAGTGCTCATCTGCCACAGTGCCAGCAGACTGGATTGCAAGATCTTCTCTGCTCTCAGATTTGGAGAGGCAGCATTTCAAAGATAGGAAGCAAAGACTGCAGATACTAAAGTACAAGCATAAAGAATCATGAAAATGAAATAGAAACAGGATAAAGGATGTTTTGCAGCTGAAACTATTGCCTTTTCTCTCTCTTTAGAGATCTTTACACTTCCCTTCATCATCAGCTCACTCTAAATCTCCCATAAATCCCAGGCCCTAAAAGTGCCAAAGTGCAGAGTACTCTTCCTTCAGGAGTAAGTGCATTCATGAGCCTCAGGGATTGTTAGGTGACAATGTGTGACAACTGGGATGGCTTGGACCAGAAGATATGGGACTCCAGTAACACAGTGCATGGGAAAAAAAAGGAAGAAAATGCATAAAGAGAGGTTGGATGGCAAAAATAATTATAATATCCTAAGGAAATAAGTAACCAGGAAAGAGACATGCTGAAGCATGAAGCTGACTGAAGACAATAGGATAAGAGCAGAAAGCATAGCAAAAACAAAAGAGACAAATTATTTCACAAAATTCTGACTGAATAGATAGCACTCTTAAATTAACTTGTCAAACATGATAAAGAGCTGAATGGGTAATTGGGCTGGTATTTCACCTAAGGCAGGAAAATGCCAGGAGCAATTCTGACTCATGTGTTTGTGAGTCAATTCTTCATCAGATAGCTGCTAGAACAAGAACTATTTCACGTGAAAATATATTTTTCTGCTGATCTAAAAAAATTGAAAACATTTTCATTTGTTTTTCATGAGCAACACAGATGTTGTTTGGCAACTTCCATACAAAGCACCATAGATAAAAACCGTAACAGCACAGCGGAAATGGATGAAGTCTATTTTTTTAGCAGAACCAAAGATGTCCAAAGTTTTATACACTCTTTGCCAGGGAATGAGGGGAGATTAAATGAGTTTGGGGTCTCTGTGTTTGTGTAGTTTCATCCATCTCACATGGAAACAAAAGAAAAAACTCTGGAGATTTCTTTCTCATGCTGGAAAATCCAGTAGGCAGGAAAGTACATTCTTTTGAATCCACTGAACAGTTTAAGTTTATTCAGTTGTACTGCATATGTGCTTTCTGCAGATGTAAACCAGTAATGGAAGGGCTAATACCAGAATTTGCAATGAATGTGTAGCCCACATGCGAATTGTGACACAAACTTCCAATTTTTGATAGCTAAATGCTGTAGTCTTTACACCACTTTGTTTCCACAAGGATTTGAAGAGTTTACATACATAAAACATGCCATTTGTTCACCCAGAGCATAAATTGCACGTTATTAGCCACAAATCAATTTTGCAGTGAAATTGCTTCTGCTGCCTTCTTTTCTGTTCCCTGGCCTACACAAATGTACTCTCAATAAACCTACAGACAGATAACGTGGCAGTTAAACTAAAGACTGTATTCATATATTACATGGTTGAGGGCCAGCCCTTTCTCAAGCACTATCACTCGAGAATATTCCATTTCATTAGCCTTAACTACATCCTCTTAATATCTCACTAAATAATTCATATGATTGTTCAGCCTCTTTGGCATTTAAGCCTTTGAATACTGTACTAACAGACAATTAATGTCTCCCTGTAGATATCTCATAGCCAAGCTATGTATATATTTAGCTGTTTTATCTTTCCCCATAAATTCAGCCATTTAATAATTGTTTTGCTGTTCTCTGATTCCGTTCCAGTTTGGCACAATCATCCTTATAGTAAGTTGCTCAAAACAGAATGTATTTTTTAGGTATGGTCTCACCAGAACCATATGGATAGGGTTTTACAACCTCTCTTCCCCATGACCTAATGCCCCACAGCTTGTAATTAAATTTTTTCTTGCTACCATATTGCACTGAAAAGTCACGTCAAATGTCCTATCTGTGTCTCTTTCAAAATCTTTTTCCATATCTCTCCCTTCATCTCTTTCTTTCTACACATTTCTCCTTTAGTCCTCATTTGGCAGTAACTCATCTCCCAGAATTGTTTACATCGTATGTTTCTAGTTATAATAGAAGAATGATGGCTTAAGATAGTAGTAAAAGATTTGAGAAGTCTGTGCTTACTTTCCTGCTCTATGGAAAAGGAGGCAATATAACTTTGTATGACTAAAAGGTGCTGTGAGCGTTAAGTGCATTTCACCACTGCAAAACACCTGTATGTGCTGATATTAGGGCTGTTTAAATGCCATGGATAAAGTCTTTTGGTTTTGTTGTGTTTTCAGTTTCAGTAAATATTTCAATAGTGTTTTCTGTCCTTTGCAGTGTTTACCCTTCCCAATTTACCTGGGATTTCATAGAACCTACTCCTAAGTACCTGCCAAATATCTGCATAAGTTTAGCATGACTCTAGATAGATTGACACATAAAATAAAAAGCATGGTGACAAAAGAAAAGAAATTCCCAGATTTCTATATAGTGTCTAAATGTCTGAGCAACTATTTCTCCAAATAAATGTTTCTGAGAAACACAGACTCACTAGCAACTGGTGCTGGTCTTGTGCAAGGCAGTAAAATTACTCACATTGTCTTACAGCGCTGTACCTGTTAGCTTTCAAAATGGCTACGGTGGGCGGGCTGGTTGTTCCTAGCAGCAATTGCCAAAGTATTAATGCTGGCTTCTGAGTATATCAAACTGGAAAACGCCCCTGGTATTTATTTAGCAGGTAAACTTATGTCTACATCTATGAGCTGATATGTACAGTATATGTGCATCTGTGTATAGGGCTGTGAGGCTGAGAACTGGCTATCAGGATTCAAAAACCATTGTAATAAAAAAGTTTTCTGATATTTTGAGGGAGACCCTGTTTTGGTCAGACATTCAAGCCACCTGCAGGCAGGAGCTCTAGTTACGTAGATGTCTACTTCACTTCTTTACATAAAAGCTCAGACTGCCATATGCCTACTCGCAAGAGTGATCTCATAAGAGAAAATGAAATATTGCAAAACTTATAGTGAAACCATGAAAAGAGATAATATTGACCTCTAATAAGTCTTTCCTTTTTCAGTATTAAATGTTAATCCTTCCTAAGGTGAGTTTTGCTGCTACATGAAATGAAACTTGCAGGCTGACATGGATGTTCTCAGGAAAAAGACAGCAGTTCTCTGCACCAAAGAAGGACCATGCTTTTTTTTACCCATTATAGGAACCAGCTTGTTCACTGCTGAAAACTGTGCATCCATGTCTTCAGTAAATAATTCTTACTCCACAAATGTAAAGGTTTCATCATCAGCACCCAAAATGTCAAACACCTGCTGCCTTGGTTAGTTGCGGGGTTGTGAGGTATTTTTCTTGCTGCCAGGCATTTTTCTTGCTGCCAGGCTGGATGGTTCAGCTGCAAATAAGCTGCTGCATGAGCCCCAAGTGGCATATTTGAGTGTAAAATATCACTGTCCTTGTTTATGTCACCCAAAGTCAGCCTCAGTTACTGTTTCTACAGTTGAGCTTAAATGTTTTACCTATGTTTATGCTAGTAAAACAATGTGCATGACTGCAATGATTTAAGTGCATCTTAATTTTCTACCTTTCCCAGCCAGCAGGCTGTGGAGAGCTGTCAGTGAGGGGTGAATGTGAGTAAAAGGTTACCTTGAGCCTAGGTGTAAAATATATAGGCTCATTGATAGGTAAGTGTACTTTGGGCCCCTAACCTAGTGAACCATTGATTTAATCTTTTAACCCTGAAAATGGATCTTGTCACATGACTTTCATGGTGGTTATTAAAAAATGCTGGACTTAAGATGTGCCTCACTTTCATTAGCCATAAAACAGGCTTCACACAGGTTCACTGGCACAATGGAACAAGGTTTTAATATGTTCAGAAATTAAGCTGGCAACTGTCAAATAAAGACACTCTTACCTGTCTGAATCAATCCCTGGTTTTGACACATGGCACTGGCTGTTGCTTCATTTGGAAATATCACAAATTCTATGTTTTGTAACTGACAGTCTAATTACTGTCTAGTGATTAGAGTTTGGCATAACAGACCATCTCTTGGATTGCTTTAGATGTTAATGCTTTGCATGAACATTTCATAACTTAATATCATAAAATGGCAAGCTAAATTAATTCACAGGCGTGAATGGACCTGAAAAGTTTAACCTTGACCACATTTTTCCAGCCAGTTATTCAATCCCAGTAACTCTCTCTTGTTACAGCACGTGCACATACTTTCAAAAAGAAAATTTGTATCACCAACGCCACTAAAATATAAATGTCTGTGCACACAGTACATGACAGGTTTTATGTAGGCAAAAGCCTCCTCCTCCTCCTCCTCCACACTCTTTTTTGTTTCAAATTGTATAACTCTTTCAGCAGTTACAGATGTGCCAAGAGTCCAGCTTTGGCTGGGATGGGTTTTCTTTGTATCGGTTACAGTGGACCCTGCCAATGTCTCAGCTCTGCTGGCTGTGGAGGGCTGTTGTTCTCCGAGTGCAGCAGCACCTCTCTTGGCTGCTTGTTGCCTGTCATCTCAGCCTTACTCGTGGCCTCAGATGTACAGGCCTGCTGCTTCTAGCTGCTCCCACATCCCAGCACCACCGGTACACCCAGGAGCAGGTGCAGATGCTTGTTGAGGAGGGGAGCAGCCAGCGAGGGACAGAGTAGTGGTTGCCTCGAAACAAGAAGAGCCAGACTGTCAGAAGTCTCAGTGAATGTGTGCTGGCTCAGGCAGAGGCCATGGAGAGTCCAGAGCTGAAAGGAAAGCCAAAGAAAAGAGGAATGTAAATAAATCCCCTGGGATCATCCAAGTTAGAGAATGGGTCTTGTGATATTTTGCATGGGGTGACTGGTTTTGTCTCCAAGAGCAACAATTTGCTGTCAGCCTTTTAGGATGGTGGTGTTCTGGAGAGAACCTGTGTTAAAAATCATTTTGCAGCTAGTAGGCTTAGCCCCAACACTTGCTCACGAAATATTTTACCTCTAGGTTATCCCAGCAAACTCAACAAGCCAGATATTGTTCAGGACATCAGCTCAGAAGCACGAGATTGAAGAGCAGGAGGGACAACATGATTGCTCAGAGCTGCTTACGAAGAAAGACCTCATGCAATTACATCTACAGTGACTACTGTTACGCAGTGCAGGAGTGAAAGCAAGGAATGGGCCAGAAACATTCCTGCCCATCTCCAGTATGTCCTGGTAAAACTAGTCTCCAGAGGTTGGAACAGCAGTCGAATTATTGTCTCCTGCATATGAACAGACCAACGCAGAAACCATTGGCCCAGGAGATACTATTACCTTACCTAATTAATTAATATCACAATATTAATTAGGCTGGACACAGCTATTTCATGGATGTGAAGAGTTCTTTGTAGCAGTGCAACCATTATCCATGCCAACCATGAAGATTTGATAGTATTTACCCATTTCAGCACCTCAGTTCCAGGGCAGCCTGATCAGGACAGCTGACCCCACCAGATGGACATCAACAGGCCTGGAGCCGGACCATTAGTTTTGTGTTAGGCTGAAGCATGTGCAAAACCATTTCCTTTCCAAACTGTTATTATTGGACTTCCAAAAAAGTGGGCATCTTCTAACCACAGACTCCCGCTCATTGTGATTTTTTTGCCGTAAGAACTCAAGTTCAGCGAAATTATTCTGCTTTCCTGCAAAATTATGAAGGAATCATTTGGTCTTGTTGCTGCAGGAATTGGCCACCTTCTCACACAGCTCTAAGAACCTGCCAGCCTGAGCATCCAAAGCAGACAACAGAAAAGGACTGAGCAAGTAGGTAGATTTTTACCTCTCTATTGTGCTTTTCCTTTCTCAAATGTTGTAAATAGAAGCACCAACAACCGAGTACCAGAACCTGAACCTTTACCCTAGGTTTTTTAGGCTGAACCATTTTGACATCTCTCTCTCAGGAGTGTTTATGTGTGGTGTAAAAACAATCCAGGCTGCCAACACATCAAAAAGCAAACAGAGAAATGAAGGTTGGGCTATTTTTGTTTGTTTTATTCAACATGCTTCTTAAAGAGAGAGCTAGCTGGCTAACGTAATTATATATAAACCTGTAATGTGAATCCCTACATAAATATAAAAAACAAGTTTGCAGAGTGACTGGTAGAGAATTACATTATTGAATCATGATTGTTTGGACAACTTTCCATTCTTTCAGAGGATGCTAGTAAATCATAAAGAGTTGTGGATTTTAGTACAAATGATTAACGATAGCAGAAAACTGATCTCTCTTCTTCACTGGTTTGTCTCTAAGTTTAAGAACAGGAGTAATACCCTGTGCAAAATATTGCTTGTCCTGTATGTCCTGTAATCTAACGTGAGCAGTAATTGGGCCACCAGTCGGAAACAAGGCTGCCCGGAATTCAAAGCATGCTGACAACTGGAGTGGGTCTATGTAAGTGGAGGTGTTTTCAGATGCTGAACACATATGGACAAGGAAGAGATCACTCTCTTACCAGGGGTAAGGAGAGAGTCATAAGATCTTCCCTGATATATGGCCACAGCTGTGAAACTACGCGCCGCCCATCTTTGCAGGTTAGATTTCCTTCCTGGTTGCAACACAAGATTCAGGCAACCAAGCAGAAAACTAAAAAGAAAGATCTATGGAGAATGTTTCACAAAGATACTCTAAAAATTGTTTAGCAAAGCCCTTGGTAATAATTTGATATATAATGGGCACATTCAAAGTAAATTAGGATCTGTTTGTGATGGGTCACACAGACTGGTATATTTATAATTTTTGTACACAAGCAGCAGTGCAACTAATGCTAACTAATTCAGAACACAGGGATGCCTCTCTACTATAGCTTCCTTCCCAGAGTCTCCACATCAAGGAATATTCCACCGGTCAATATCAGTGTTGCTTTTTATAGCAACAAGCATTATAGAAACACAATTATCTGCCCTTTAGCCATGACTCAATCAAGAATCCCTCCAGACCATCTTCTTCACATATCACAGCTTCTCCCACTCAATTTACCTTTTGGGGTGGGTGCAGGAGATTAACATCTACCTTAAAAGTAAATAAAATTTAATTGGTTTTGAAACAGCTCATTCTACCTAGGTGTCTCCAGATTAGTAACTGAATGCCAGTGCATTTCAATATTTACCCCTACAGCTAGATGAGGTGGCAGCTAGAGAAGCAGAAACTGGAAAGTTTGGTGGGGATTTTTTTTGGCCTCCATTATTTAGAGCTGCAAGGACTAATACCAGAAAAAAAAAAAAAGGATGTTTGAAATCTCACTTGAACACATTCCTTGGACATAGGCTATGAAAAGATGGGTCAGTGGTTTTCAAATAAACCAACTGATGCAAGCATTAAGAAAGAGTCTTGTGCCTTATTGAAGCAGTCCTATGGGAGACTACTTAACCTAAGTACTTGAGAGCTGCTGGGAACTAGCCAGTACCTCTTCCTTAAAAAGCTGGATATTCTCCTCCTCCTATGTTTGTGTAGATACCAGGAAAACAGGAAGATCATGCATAGCCTGGATCCAGCAAGTAGAAACAGTCATTAATAGCAGTTCTCTTGTTCATCCTTCAGGATTAGAGTGATGGAAAGGCAAAGGCTCTGAACTTCAGGCTGCTGGTGTAGCTTGTATTAGCCAAAGACTGCTGCACACAAAGCCGTTCAGTGATCCATGAAAAATGAATCAGTCTTTTTTTTTTTTTCCTAGAGGACAAAAACATACTTCACTGTAAAACATAGACTGCTAATAGCATTAATTGTCAGGTTTATTGGCAACTTGTTAAAATGTCAAGAATTAAAGAAACATTCTGGGCTGGGTTCTGGGCTTGGCAGCACCAGTGTAGATTACATTAAAGCATAACTCTGTGCGTACAACAGATCTGAAAATCTGTGCATTTGACTGATATCAACATATCTATCACATATATTGGTTTCTTATCACTATGGCTCTCAATCACAAAACAGCCTGGGCCACACTGATTTGAGGAAACCTGCACTCTCTCTGTAGTTGTTATGTAGGTAAATATTGTGGTTTAAGTGCTAAAATGCACATAGTTGAAAAATAATTATCCATGATGTTAGCCAAGAAAAACTTGGCAAGCACTCTAATGCCATAGAGCTGGGAAGTTACAAAGCACATTTATTCTCTTAAATAAGTAGGATTAGATAAAATATGTCAGTCAAAGACATCATTTCAATCAGAATTAAGTAAAACTATCTTTTTTTTTTCTTAAAAAAGGGAACATTTTCCCCAAATTTTGAACTGAACTAAACAGTCAGTTTATATTTATTTCTTCTGTGACTTTTCTCTGAAGGAAGCATATTTTCAGTAGTAATAACTAAGACAGCACACTTAGAGCAATTACTACAAAATATTTAAGTAAAATTAATTTCTGTGTATGCTAAATCAAGAATTGGACCATAAGTGTTATTTTCTAAGTTCATTTAAACATAAGGAAATGCACCAGGCTTAAAGTGTGTTTATAAAAACATTTATTATAGTTATTTATAGATAGGTATATGAGATAGGTATTTGAACTGAAATATTAATATTGAATACTTCCTATACTGCCCTCATTGAAAAATTCCCTCAGGTTCAAAAATTTTTTAAATTAGAATAGTTTCACTATTTTGGCATGATTTTGAATGGATACATTCCTGGAAATAGCCATCTGTTAACAGCAATCTGTAAAATAAAAACTAAAATATAAAATTCAGCTAGTGAGTTGTTCACTGTGATTCTCTCTCCTTTATTTTAATAACTAAAATTCAAACGTTTTACTATAAATATTAAATGACCACTTATTTTAAAATGCAGCAGTAATTTCTTAAGATGCAAAGTGTAAAATTTACAAGAGGCATGTGCACACTTGCAGGGCTGCGATCTTACTGGCATCACAAAGATGTGGTGGGATGGCTCCTGTGACTGGAGTGTTGAAATGGAAGGATTCAGGGTCTTTAGGAAGGACAGGCAGGGAAGATAAGAAGATGTTGCCCTCTACGTCAATGACCAGCTGGAGTGTGGAGAGCTCCACCTGGGGATGGATGAGGAGCTGACCAATAGCTTATGGGTGAGGATTAAAGGGAGGGCAGGGACAGGTGACATTATAGTGGGGGTCTGCTACAGGCCACCCAACCAGGAAGACAGAGCGGGTGAGGCCCTCTACAGACAGACAGGAGCAGCCTCACATTCACAAGCCCTGGTCCTCAGAGGGGACTTCAACTACCCCGACATCTGTTGGAGGGACAACACAGCAGGGCATAAGCAACCCAGAAGGTTCCTGGAATGCATTGATGACAACATCCTCTCCAAGTGGCAGAGGAGCCAATGAGGAGAGGTACTATGCTGGACCTTGTTCTCACCAACAAGGAGGGGCTGGTGGGGAATGTGAAGCTCAGGGGCAGCCTTGGCTGCAGTGACTGTAAAATGGTGGCATTCAAGATCCTCAGGGCAGCGGGGAGGGTGCACAGCAAGCTCGCTACCCTGGACTTCAGGAGAGCAGACTTTGGCCTCTTCAGGGACCTGCTTGGTAAAGTACCATGGGGTACAGCCCTGGAGGGAAAACTGGTTAATATTCAAGGATTGCCCCCTCCAAGCTCAGGAGTGATGCATCCCCACAAAGAGGAAGGAAGGCAAAAACACCAGGAGGCCTGTGTGGGTGAACAAGGAGCTCCTGGACAAACTCAAACACAAAAAGGAAGCCTACACAGGGTGGAAGCAAGGACAGGTAGCCTGTGAGGAATACAGAGAAATTGTCTGAGCAGCCAGGGATTGGGTTAGGAAAGCCAAAGCCCTGATAGAATTAAATCTGGCCAGGGATGTCAAGGGCAACAAGAAAAACTTCTATAGGTACATCAGTGATAAAAGGAAGAGTAGGGAAAACATGGGCCCTCTCTGGAAGAAAACGGGACACCTGGTTACCTGGGATATGGAGAAGACTAAGGTACTCAACAAGTTTTTTGCCTCAGTCTCCACCAGGAAGTTCTCTGGCCATACCGCCTGAGCCACAGAAGGCAAAGGCAGGGACTGAGAGAATGAAGAACTGCCCACTGGAGAAGATCAGGTTCAAGACCATCTAAGGAACTGAAGGTACACAAGTCCATGGGACCTAATGAGATGCATCCGCAGGTCCTGAGGGAACTGGCGGATGAAGTGGCTAAGCCACTATCCATCATATTTGAGAAGTTGTAGCAGTCTGGGGAAGTTCCCACTGACTGGAAAAGGGGAAACATAACCCCCATTTTTAAAAAGGGTAAAAAGGAAGACCTGCAGAACTACAGCCCAGTCAGTTTCACCTCTGTGCCTGGCAAGATCATGGAGCACTGAGGCAAGCAGAAAATAAGGAGATGGCTGGCGAAAGCCAACATGGCTTCACTCAGGGAAAATCATGCCTGACAAACGTAGTGGCCTTCTGTGATGGGGTTACAGCAGTGGCGGATAAGGGAAAAGCAACTGACGTTATCTACCTGGACTTGTGCAGTGTTTGACACTGGCCCACATAACATCCATGTCTCTAAGTTGGAGAAATGTGGACTTGACAGGTGGACCACTTGGTGGATAAAGAATTAGCTGGATGGTTGCACTCAAAGAGTTGCAGTCAATGGCTCAATATCCAAGTGGAGAGCAGTAATGAGGGGCATACCTCAAGGGTTGGTATTGGGACAGGCACTGTTTAACATCTTTGTCAGTGACATGGACAGTGGGATTGAGTGCACCCTCAGCAAGTTTGCCAATGACACCAAGCTGTGTAGTGTGGTCAACATGCTGGAGGGAAGGGATGCCATCCAGAGGGACCTTGACAGGCTTGAGAGGTGGGCCCATGTGAACCTCATGAAGTTCAACAAAGCCAAGTGCAAGTTCTGCACATGGGTCAGGGCAATCCGCAATCCCAAGCACAAATACAGGCTGGGCGATGAGTGGATTGAGAGAAGCCCTGTGGGGAAGGTCTTGGGGGTATTGGTTGACAAGAAGTTCAGCAATGACCCAGCCCAGAAAGCCCACTGTGTCCTGGGCTGCATCGAAAGAAGTGTGACCAGCAGGTTGAGGGAGGTGATTCTCCCCCTTTACTCCTCTCATGAGACCCCACCTGGAGTACTACGTCCAGCTCTGGGACCCCCCAACATAAGAGGGACATGGCACTGTTGGATAGAGTCCAGAGGAGGGCCATGAAGATGATCAGGAAGCTGGAGCACCAGTCCTATGAAGACAGGCTGAGAGAGTTGGGGTTGTTCAGCCTGGAGAAGAGAAGGCTCCAGGAACACCTTCTAGTAGCATTCCAGTACTTAAAGGGGGCCTACAGGAAAGACGAGGAGGGACTATTCATCAGGAAGTGTAGTGATAGGACAATGGGTAAAAGTTTTAAACTGAAAGATCTAAATTGATTAGATATGAGGAAGAAATTCTTTACTGTGAGGGTGGTGAGACACTGGAACAGGTTGCCCAGCGAAATTTTGCATGCCCCATCCCTGGAAGTGTTCAAGGCCAGGTTGGATGGGGCTTTGAGCAACCTGGTCTAGTAAAAGGTGTCCCTGCCCATGGCAGGG
>VYZV01034370.1:117863-137590 GCA_013401275.1 Pandion haliaetus
AGTGAAGTTAAAGGACACTGTTTTAAATCAAAGTAATGATTGAGATCTGAATCCAGCTTGCAGTGAGCTAAATTAAATCCAGTATTCTTACAAGAAATTACTGTACTTGCTTGCTAGATTCCTATCAGGAGACAAGCTGAATTTGCCTTTGTAATCTGTTTTACCATCTTAGATACTTCCATTTATCACTATGTTTTTAAACTTCCTGCAGTCATACTCATTTCAGCCAATAATAGTGTGTTATTTTCATATGCCTTTCCTGACTCCAAGCTCTTTCATAGTTTAAAATTCATAGCTAAAGTTACAAAGCTTCTTTTATCCACTTACTCAATTATCCTGATATTGGAGTGCCTATTAAGAGCAGTAAAACTAATACTGCAGACCTTGAGACGCCATCTTGACAATCCTTGTGTCTAGATTTTCACTAGCTAAGAGCCCATGCTTCTCCCAAGTACACTTTAAAAATTATAGCTTATTGTATTCAGTTGCATGCACTCAACTTGATAAAACTGAGTTCTTACTAGAATAAGCAGGCGGACTTTACACTGTAACTTCTTATGCATACTTAAAAACCTCCAAAACTTCCTCAAACCTAATGACTAATCCATGTTCTTAAGAATAGCTGTTGTTTTATGATAGAAAATTACATAAATGGAGAGCTAAAATGGATTTTTTTCATGTTTGTTGTGAAGCGCTTCTTGTCAATATATGTCTCTGCATAATGCCGGGTGAAGCTCTGGATACTTTATTTTTCTGTTGCTGTGAAAAAAAGGCATCAGCTGAGAACATATTCCTACATGTATAAAAAAGGAAGATCATGCAATTTAAGTCACCAGACACAGCATTTTAGAGATATGGGTTCATTTCTTCTTTCTTCTGTGGACTATTTTGTGAGTTTGAGAAAGCTGTCATATCCGTCTGTATTTCAACTCTCCTTCCACAAAACAGGAATAGTAATGTAATTCACAATATGGCAGGAAAGCTAATATCAGATGGTGTAACAGCAGTACCATATAAGCATATGAAACAAATGAGCTTATTTTTTGTGTCATATCAACATCCATAAAAAAAGTACTGTGTATAGTCAAAGCCTAAGCTAGTTCCTACCAATGCTATTGATGTAACTTTCAGCAGCAACAGCATGAGAATCTTGATGAAACTCCATCTGACTTTTTCAACAGATGCACTTTGGTAGAGATGATTAAAAATAACAGTTTATTACCATGCTCACATTCAAACTAGCTTGGTATGTTTGCATAACAACATCAACATAATCACAATAGCATAGGATTTCTCACAGCTGCAAACCCATCCAGGAAATGGGGTCTTTTTCAGGTAGTAAATTGATGCTACTTTCTCTTTTGTGGTTATATTTCTACCCTGGTGGAACTCAAATTCAAACAGTAGATATCTAGATTTAGGTGTTTAACTATTAACTCAGTACAAAGGCTTCTAGTATAGCCAGAGGAGCTGAATGGTTCAGTCCACCTAGCCACAAATTGTTGTCAAATGTTATTTTGGATACCCTTAGGTTTTCCATGAGACACCCAGCTGCCAATCCAGAAGGGCAGAGAATTCCTATGGATCTTGCATCACATCTGTCCAGCCCCATATGATTGTTGAAGATACTCCCAGGCATCTCAGTTGGCAGTTGATATTTATGTGCAGGACAAGTCAAGACAGACATTTTAAGACCTGTTCAGTTCCACCTGAAGCAAATTTATACCTCTTGTCAACTGACTCTCTTTCTAGACTTACTGACAGTAATGAGAGCTTAGATACCTGTGTTTAGACATCTAAATATAGGCAGGTACCTACACTGTGCATCTGAGTCACTCACTTGTGTTCACTATTGATTATAATATGGATGTGACCTAAAAGGATAAACTGCTTAAGTATGGAGAGGGAAAAGATACATTCTGGCAGGAATTTTTGGCAGAGTCTTTCTCAAAACCCTGCAGAAGCTGGGGCAGCAAATTGTAAGATGGCACCTACTGCAGTCTAAACTCTGGTCAGTAAGAAAAAAACTAAATATTAAGACCAGGAGCCTGAGTGATAGAACAGGTGAATCTGCCTGCACAAGTTATTGTGAAGAATTCTTTCCATATTCAATCCATGTAGAAAAGCAATTTCTCTAGTCATAACACAAGCAGAACTAGTAGTGGGATTGCTGTTAGAAGATGCAGGCAGTCTGTGTGTGGTCATAAGTGACTGTCTGAGCTACCACAGCTTCATTAAATGGTTTAAGACAGTATGGGTGACGTAGGTAGCAATGCAGCAAATTAATTGGTATTATGATAAAGGCAGCTTTAGAATGTGATTAAAAGCAAGTTTCTACTGAGAATGAAATACTACTTCAGTCTTCAACCTTCCCAGATAAATAAATCAAGCCTAAAAGAAAATGCATTTTCTTGCATGGTAGATAATGACCATAGTGCTGTCAGTCATGTTATGCTGTTTATTCTCCTGTGACAATGGCATACTGTTGACACACCTTCTGTTCTGTGTCTGCTGCTTAACATACTTCAGACTTTCAAATTTAAATCTACTGACATCCTTTGAAGATAAAATGAAACCACTTACATGAGTTTCTAAATAATTCTGCCCTCATATTTCAGACCACATGTAGCTAGAGTTAAAAAGAAAACACTACTAAGCTGCTTTCAGAAAATGTGTATCAAAGTTATAAGGAGTTTTGAAAACTATGGCAAAAACTGACTTGGATGGGATATATTTTGGCAGGAAGGCCTCGGGTTTACATTTTATACCTTTAATATGCTCAATCACGTTTAACAAATGTGTGCTTAATACAGAGCTACTCTCTTTCATTTCAGTTAAAATATGAATTAGTTTCTGAAGTTCCTTTGTTCTTCAACAGATGTAAGTGACAGCCCATGCAGTTCTGTTTTTTGTCCTTGTTGTGAAAGTGCCAAGACAATTATTCTTTGAAAGTTTGGAAAAGAATGCAAAACCCAAATAATGGTAATTTCATCTAATAACTATTGTTTCTGGTACAAATATTCTCTTTTATATCATAAACCCCCATTATTAAATTGAAATAAAGAAAGAGACGGAAGAATATTTTGCCAAGGAAGAATTAAAATTTACTATTTTGAAAACAGATTACTGAGAACTGTGCTTTTCTTCCCAAGTTCCTATTATATAATTTTTCTGTGTATGCTTTAGAATAGATAACATCAAACACCAGCCAGATCTTGTGCCAGGAATGCTTGTGGCACCAGTTATTTTTGAGAATTAATTTTGGGATCTTTTATGTGAATGGGATATAGAAACATTTCATTGCCTGGGGAAATTTGAAATCACAATGGAATTATTTAAGAATGAAAGGAGTAAAAAAAAAAAAAAAGGAAAGAAAGAATTAAACTATTAGTTTGATTCCTGGGCCAGCTAGAAAATCAGTAAATTATCTTTCTATAAACAGAAGGATAGAACTGATCTATCTCTTTATTAGGGTAAGTACTCTGAGCAAACAATTATTACAAATACAAGGGGCAATATTCTTCTGATTTAGACCAATCTAATCCCACAGAACTCAGCTAAACTTCTTCCACAAGGACAGTTATGTGCTTGTTAGCAAGTTCTAGTCCTCACATAGCCCAGATTTACTTATTTGGACTGTTGCAAATGCTATCATCTGAGAGTGATTCAAAGAAGCTTGGCTGTGTGCAATGGGATCCATGAGAATTCAGAACAATTTTAAAACATGACAGATATTGGTTTTGGTTTTGATCAGAAATTGTCAATTCAACACACACTTCCTAAGGGATTATTATGTGTAAACAGCATTGTATTGGGTTTGTGTGGCAAGGGTTTTTTTTTGAGGGGGAGGGGCAGGTGTTACAGGCATGGCTTTTGTGAGAAGCTGCTAGAAGCTTCCCCTATGTCTGACAGAGCCAATACCAGCTGGCTCCAAGACAGACCTGCTGCTGGCCAAGGCCAAGCCAACCAGCGATAGTGGTAGCACCTCTGGGATAACATACTTAAGAAGAGGAAAAAGTTGTGGGAGGTACCGAAACAGCAGCTGGAGAGAGGAGTGAGAACATGTGAGAGAAACAGCCCTGCAGACACCCAGGTCAGTGAAGAAGGAGGGGGAGGAGGTGCTCCAGGCACCGGAGCAGAGATTCCCCTGCAGCCCATGGGGAAGACCATGGTGAGGCAGGCTGTCCCCCTGCAGCCCATGGAGGTCCACAGTGGAGCAGATATCCAGCTGCAGCCCAGGGAGGACCCCATGCCAGAGCAGGTGGGTGCCCGAAGGAGGCTGTGACCCCGTGAGAAGCCTGTGCTGGAGCAGGCTTCTGGCAGGACTTGTAGCCCCATGGGGAGAGAAGCCCATGCTGGAGCCTGCACTCCATGGAAGGGACCCATGCTGGAGCAGTTTGTGAAGAACTGCAGCCCATGGGAAGGACCCACATTGGAGAAGTCTGTGGAGGACTGTCTCCTGTGGGAGGGACCCCACATTGGAGCTGGGGAAGAGTGTGATGAGTCCTGCCCCTGAAGAGGATGAAGTGGCAGAAATAACATGTGATGAACTGATCGTAACCCCCCCATTCCTCATCCCCCTGCACCGCTGGAGGGGGATAGGTAGAGAACCTGGGAGTGAAGCAGTGCCTGGGAAGAAGGGAGGGGTGGAGGGAATGTATTTTGAGATTTGGTGTTATTTCTCATTACCCTACTCTGGTTGATTGGCAATAAATTAAGTTAATTTTCCCCAAGTTGAGTCTGTTTTGCCCATGACGGTAATTGGTTGAGTGATCTCTCCCAGTCCTTAACTCAACCCGTGAGCCCTTTGTTGTATTTTCTCTCCCCTGTCCATCTGAGGGGGGGGAGTGATAGAATGGTTTTGGTGAGCACCTGGTATCCAGCCAGCGTCAACCCACCACAAGCATATTCTTCTTTTTTAGGTTTTGTTCAGGATTGCTGTGGATTTCAAGGAGTGTCAAGATGGAGAATTTCACGACAGGAGACTGATACACTTTCAGAGTTGTGAAGTTAGAATTGGAGATGAGGCTGTTCAGCTTAAGCATTTAAAAAACACCATTTAATGATGGTCAATGGAGAAGATTATGAGAGCTGGCAGAAAGGTGGAGGCAGACTTAGCAAGAGTAAAATGTTTGGCAATGAGTCCACATGCAGAGCCAGGGACCCGGCATCCTCCAGTGGGGAAGGTTACATGGGGGAGCTGAGAAGCCATCCAAAGGAAAGTGTGGCAGGGATATCCATGAAAAAGACTGGAGTGTTAGTTTCTGATATCTAAGATAGGATATGTGTCGAAACATAGCCTTCTACTGTACAGTGAAGTACACGTAGGCCAGTTGTCCAGATTTCCTTTACAGATGATGGAAAGAAAAGGGTAGTTCTACTGCAGAAGCCATCTGCAGGAGGATGTCCATGTAAGTTAGATAGCCAGCTCTTTTAAGTGCCTGTTTCTCTACATTAGATAAAAAAGAAACTTAGACAGCCAGCCTGGATTGCAGAGCTTTCGCTGAAGACTCCTAAAGGTGTGATGAATTTTTACTTGGCGTCTGCTGAAGCTGTGCTAGTATTTCAAAGGGACTTCAAATGATGTTTAAGGTATGTCATAGCAAGGGTAGCTGTGGAAGTGCCAAGTATGTCTCTGTATGCCAGGCAATAAATGCAGAATAGTCCAAATTTTGTGGCAATTAGTGAAATTAAATGGCTTTTCCAAAAGAATAATTACATTTCATTTTTCTGAAATGTCTAGAAAGAGAAGATAAAAGGCAGTATTGCTGGCCAGTTTGTGAACACTGTGTTTCTGTAGTATTCTCCCTTGTCTCCTCTGGCATGCTGGGCAGTCTGTTACCAGGTACAGGATAATGCAACCCTCTTGAATTTAAGAAGCTGCACACTTTTACACCTGAACTGAATTTGAGCCTTCATATTTTATGCTTTTTCTTTTGGTTGCTGCAGGTTGAAAAGGATGAGCAATTACACGCAGCCATTGTTCCTATGGTAACTGTCTCCTCAACACCCATGTGCATAGCACATTTTCTTCTCATTTATCCTTCTCATTCAGAAGAAAATACCTGTTGTTGCTGGTGTGGTGCTATACAAATGGAACATAAATGTTCTGTAAAATTCTTTAACATTCAATACAACAGTTTTGTGCTCTGCTTCATAGGTTAACTTTTTTTCTGAAACACACTGATTGCCTCGGTTTTTTGGTCCATGGCTACATTGCACCTAAGGAGTGTGTATCTTTCTACCTAGCTGTTTGTGCTCTATCTAGATATACAGTGATCCCACAGAGTAAGTACAACCTTTACTTTTCCCTGGGCTCTCTCTCCCATGAGAAACTTTCACATCTCTTTAAAAGATCAAACTCAGACCACTAATCATTCCGTGAAGTGCTCGTTGCCCTTCCAGGGGGAAAATCTGTCACCTCTGTACTCTGCAGTTACTGATAACAGTCCCTGTCAGGTTGAATTAGAAAAATTAGTAAACTTTGTACTTGTTTGTTTTGGCCATGTCACTGCTGCAACTTCTCTCTAATCCTAAGAGTGTCCCTGACTACAGAAACTCATTGCTTCAAATCCACTGAGCAATATCTATTAACTCCCATGGCTTGGTATAGAATTACATTTGGGAACTATTACTGTTTCAACAGTTTCTTTCCCTGTCGGACATACATACGCTAGAAACTGTAGAGAGCGTTTATAAATGGTCTGGAAAGTTTGTTTAGAAATTTATTTAGTCTATACATTCCTAAGGTGTTTGGATTATCATTTTGCTTTCTTTGGATCACAAGTCATTCCTGAGTAAATCAAAATCTCTATGAAAGTATTAGATATTCACAGACTGTTCATGTCATGCTTTCGGTTTCAGCTCAGTTGGTAACAAAGCACCACGAAGCCGCTCACTCACCCCCCCCCCCCCCCCCTGGCCACGTTGGGATGAGGAGAAAATCCAAAGGCAGGCTCGTGGGTCGAGACAAGGACTGGGAGGGATCACTCCCCACTTACGGGCACGGGCAAAAGACAGGCTCAACTTGGCGAAGAAACAAAATCAATTTAATTTACTATAAATCAAATCAAATCAAACACACAAGGATATTAGGAAGGGAAACCAAACATCAGAACACCTCCCCCCACCCCTCCCACCTTCCTGGCTCAGTTCCATTCCCAGTGCTTTCTACCTCCTCCCCACGGCGGCGCAGGGGAACAGGGGATGGGGGTTGAGTCAGCTCACCACACATCGTCTCTGCCGCTCCTTTCCTCAGGGGGAAGATTCCTCACTCGTCCCCTGCTCCACCATGGGGTCCCTCCCACGGGAGACAGTCCTTCACCAACTTCTCCAACGTGGGTCCTTTCCGTGGGCTGCAGTTCCTCACAAACTTCCCTGGCGTGGGTCTTTTCTGCAGGCTTCAGTTCTTCCCAAACTTCCCTGGCGCGGGTCCTTTCCACGGGCTGCTCTCCAGTCACACACTGCTCCAGCGCAGTTTTTACCATGGAGTTACCGCCATCTTCGGGAGCCTCCGCTGCACCATGGACTTCCATGGGCTGCAGGGGGACAGCCTGCCTTCTCCCCACGGGCTGCAGGGCCATCAGCCTCCTCAGGCGCCCCTCCTCCCCCTCCTTCTTCACTGACCTCAGTATTGGCAGAGGTGTTCCTCTCACATTCCCCAACCCCCACACTGCCGGTTCCCCTTCTTAAATCTGTTCTCCCAGAGGCGCTACCACCGTCACTCCCTGTCTGGGCTGCAGAGGTGGGTCTGACTCTTTGGCACCAGGGGAGCTTCCAGCAGCTTCTTAAAGGAGCCACCTCTGCAGCCCCCTCCCCCACTACCAAAGAAAACCGCACCACACAAACCCATAACAGTTCACAAAACTGAGAATCGAGTTTATCTGTTCTTATAGCACAGTATTGGTTGGTATTTGTAACTCCCAAATTAATGATAAAATAGAGGTAAAAAATGGCAAAAAAGAAGGTTCAATATTGGAGTGTGTTATCTAGAAAGGCCTATAATATTGGAATTGCTTTTCTGAAAAAGCTTGAGAAAAATGTGTAGCTTTGAAATATAGTAAATAATTACCACTTCTTTCACTGACATCTGTGATAGTGCAGCTACACTTCTACAGAGATTCCTAAGTTACATTAAAATCAAGCAATCCAGACTGAGCAGTCTAGATTTCACAGTGAAAAATTCCATGGACTTTGCTCTTTAGAGCTGACAGTTCATGTTAGAGATTTAAAAGCATCCTCACAAAGATGAATTTTTCCAAACACAGCCAAATTGCAGGCACTGTGATCCCACTGAACACATACTGACTGCAGGGGAGAGGTTTTATGAACGTTAAACCTGCCTCGTGGGCTCCTGCTGCAGTGTTGATAGTTTGTACATCTCCAGCTCCATGTAGCATCATGGCTTCCCATTTGCTCCTTCAGAGCAGCAGAGCTGTGCTTGAGTGAGGAACAGCTATGTCATCTCATTCTTCTCTATCCAGTGCAAGCCAAGACTGGCCAAGACCAATGAGTTGATCCAGCATGAGGGGCTCTTCTGCACTTATCATTCTTCTCATTGTCAAAATACCTTCCTGTCCATTTTCAAAATCTTTGTGCAGCTCTGCTATTGTTTACTGCTTAATTTGACCTTAAGCTCTGCAACACATGGACTTTCAGTGGTAGGAAAAACAGGCTCATATGTGGAATTAGGTGTAACCAGCTTCATGTCCCACGTATTCTCCATTCATATTGCTGCTATTAGCACAGGGGTCACACAAGGTCAGAGCAAGCACACTGTCCTTAGAAAGAAATAGTTGCCAGTTATCTCCTCGTGGACTGTGTAGAGTGCTTGGCCATTTCCAGACCTAATCCATTCAAATCACAGTTACACAACCATGATTCAGATTTTCACCCTTAGAGTACTGTGGAGCCTAAATCCCCACCTGTAAGCAAAACAGCTACTAGATAACCTCAGTGTAACTGCCTGTGCAGGCATGCTTGGGGTCCTGATTACACGGTGGGATCTCTCTCTCTACAGAGAGAGCTCAATTTACTGTGAGTGTTGCCTTCCAAAGTGAAAAATTACATAGTCTGTTAAACCTAATTCTCACAAGAATCTTCCCATACCTAGCACCTACTCTTGGCAGCCATGTCATAAGAGTAGGGCAAGGCAGGGACTCTTGTGTATGGGATACCAAATATGATTTTCAATTTTTTTTTTTTCATTTAAAAATAATATAATGGGTGTGTGTGTGTGCCCTTTGATATATGGGCAAAAAGTAGTTCACAAATCCATAATAAATGTTTATCCAAAAACTGTATTTGTACATGTCTATGAAGAAAATGCCTGCCTTGGACAAAGAGAAAAAGGAGACTATCTGTAACTTAAAGTAGTACCTCTCATTAGACTAGCTAGGGTAGCTGATAAAAAACCAGCTAAGCTTTTGGGCACAGAAGTAATTCTTCAGGTTTTTGGGAGAAAGATGAATGGCTATATTTGTATTTATTTTAACTCTCATTTCTGTGACGCATGATTTCACCTTCCATTTGCTTTATATCTAGTCAGTAAATCTTGTGTTTATGAAGACATAAGCACCATGAAACACTTTGACACTCTCCGTTTCCTTCATCCGAAGCAGTAGCATTATCTAAAATAAATGGGCTGTCTAGCTAAGGAAGGAGACATAACGAGTGTTTTTGCAAGCCTGCCCGCATTTCTGTGAAGCTACCCCAACGCATGAAAGCAGGAGGGCAAGTGGGGGAGGACCTGTGGCAGACATTGCTGGAACAGCCAGTGTCCAGCAAGATCCAGCTGTGTAAATGTGACAAACGTAAAAGAGGTACAAAGAGGTGAAGGTGAAACTGTGTTTGTGCCAATAGAGAGGAAAAATAATTGCTTGGTGCAACTTGTGTTGAGACTGTGGGTTATAGCTTGTGTGCCGAAGAAGCATGTGCATTCTCACATGCTTTTTGCACTCATTTGAGATACAGGGTGACTGTATTTAAAAATAAGTACACAGTGTACTTGGTATGTTGTCCTCTCCACGCATAGAACCCAGTTTTAGTTCGTAATCACAGATTCTTCCATAACATTAAACTTGTGATTAATATGTGTACTACGAGTTTTCCATTAATTCTGAATTTGGAAATTCAGTCATCCTCTGGCGTAATGCTTCATTCTTATCAAATTCCTTTTTTTAGAGCCTCCCAATAGCACATTACTATGATTATTTATCTACCAGCATTTTGGGGAGGAAGGGCAACAGTAAAGTCCCCCTAGAAAAAAGGGAAACTGAAGCACAGTCTATTGCTCAGACTTGCCTGCATTGTGCCTTTTGACTTCACGCTCAGCTCTTCCCTTCCTGTTATTAAGATCCCCTCCTCCCTGGTAAAGGGCAAAACTCTTGTCTTTTCTCTGGAACCCCATAATTTTGCTTGAGTGAGCAAATGGAGGCCTACTTAAAGCTTGCTCTGATTTCCAGCTGGTTTGCCCCATATGAGCTGCAGGAGCAGTTACTGAAGCTCTTACATTGCAGTCAGCCAGGACAGCCGATAAGGACAGGTTAATCTCTATCCTTGACCTCACAGAAACATTACGAAAGCCACTGTGTTCTTACCTCTCCCTTCTCTTCTGTTTTGTCCCATTAGCACTATTCTCTTCCACACAGGCACAAAAGGCAGCACCTTTCTAGCTTTCCTTTGATAATTTTATTATTACCTTTCTCAATAAGAATTTTGCCTTATTTTCTTCAAACTAACAAAGTACAGGAACCTGACCTCCAACCTGGACATGTGGAGTCTGTCTCAATGATAGAAAACACATTATAAAAAATAGCTTCCTAGATTTCTTGCAGAAACCTCAGTTCAGGTCAGTGCTTTTCAGCAGTTGCTACTGCAGCAAAAAGAAAAGAGCAGTCAAAGGAAAAGCAGTTTTACCTCAGTGCTGCACTTTGGGAACCTGCTTCCTTGCTCTTCTTGCTGCTGGTCCTGTCACTCTCCTCAGCCAGCATTCAGATTCCATTTAATGCATGTATTATGGGCTAATAAATGGCTTATGTTTTTCTAGTGAAATGACATAAATTAAAAAAAAGGATTTGTGAGACCTGTGCACAGTAATTCCAAATTCTTCTGCTGTATTCTAAAAACTGAATTACAAATGATCCAAATAAAATGGATATTTAACTGGCTTCCCTTCCTGTGCTGCTGTCCAGGTGCAAAACTGGGGCTAAGACCCTTCAGGGTACAGAGACATCCAACAATTTGAGACACTGTAACAGACTTTTAGGTCCTTGCATGCACATTGTTCTCCTGTAGGAGAAAATTCTGTTTGGTGCTGTATGTTTAGTTTTCTGCACTTGCTTTTTATTTTTTTTAGCAGAATAATTTTCAGATCTGGAAAGAGCAGACTTTCTGGCCAAGCAGAACTAACACAGTAACTGTTTAACTAATTTCCATCTGGAAGTTTTAGTATTAGGGCTACATCAGCTAACACATTTAATTGGAAGGTCAACTCCTTGGGCTGATATGTTTGGTTTGGATTTACTCACTGAAGATAATTTGTATGGGTATAAGAAGAGAACATTTCAAAGGGAAAGCACTGAGATTAGCCATCATCCATCAAACAGCTAGATAAATATTTGCTGAATATAGATATTTAAGATGCAAAACTAATATTAATACAGCAGCAAGGTGCAATGTAATAACCATGCCAAAATTCTAATGCCAGCATTTACCAAACAGAAAAATTATAAGCCATACAACAACACAGGAAAGTGCAAAAGGCAAGAACAAGCAATGATTGTAGAAATCACAGCTCTTTTTTATCTTCTTTAGCTTGTGTTTCTCTGACCCCTTTACTCCACCAATGAACCCATGCTTTGCTGCCTTCCACATGATTCAATGCCTTCTTCAAGCCTGCCTTGATTCATGGTAATCCTGTACAAATTCCCCCACAAAATGTACAAGAGTATTACACTCATTCTTAAGTCCTCCTCCTTCCTCCTCTGTAGCCATAATAGCTACAGAAATCAAAAGAGTGCTGGTAACTGAGTAAACACTAACAAAGCAAACCAGGAATGCTGCAAATGAATGTTGCAAGGATCAGAAATACCTCACTGAGCAACTCATTACAGCATCTCTGTGTGGTTTGAATGTAGTTCCTCTTGTCTCCTGTTATTTGTTATAGCCCTGTTACATCTTATCTATAACAAGCTCCATAACCTCTCCTCCTGGGGCAGGGAATTTATCTTTCCCTGTGTTCGCAATGGTAAGTTGGTACTGTGCCCTGTTTTATCCCTCCCTTTCTAACAGGAACTAAAGGTGGAAAGATACTTCCTGTACCCAATTCTGTGCCAGTGTTAACATGACTTTGAATCAGTTGTAGTTTGTTATTAGCAAATAAATATCAAAACTAAAGCCTAACCTCAAATAAGTGAAGCAACTGGATTCCACTGGCACACATGAACACCGTGGTTCTGGAAAACTGCAAATCAGATCTCCATTAGGTTACTAGAGGACAAGGTGTACTGTTCTCTGGATAAATTAGCTCTGCTGAGCTGTACTCCCTGCAGCTATAGTGCTGCTGCTATCCCTACACTATGCTGCAAACAAGTAGAGACCTACCTTAAGGCCAAAAGGGGTTATCTAGTCAAGATCTCCCCAAAAGCAGAAACCATAGAACTGTAGCGTAATTTAGTTTGTAAGGCTGGAAGAGACTTCAGGAGGTCATCTTGTGCAACTCCTGGTTCAAATCAGGACCAGTTTAGATTACGTTGCGCAGGGCCTCATGAATTACTTTCCATGTCAGTGGAAATTAATTGACTTTAAAAATTCCAGGAATTGAGAATCCACTATGATTCTTATTAAACTCTTTCTGTAACCAATTGCCACCACTGTTGGTTTTTTTTTTAAAAAAGGCTCCTTTTAGCCTGTATGTGGCTAGCTTTAGCATCATCTCTTGTTTTAATTCTGACTTCTCATTTAGATATTGGCTGGCAGTTGCTGTCATCACATAACTTTTTTGATAAAACCAACCAGACTGAGGTCCATGAATCTGTCACTGTATTATGTTTTTCATGTTCCAATTGCTTTTGTAACCCTGCTCTGAGGTTTCCGTAATTTATCAACACACAGATAACAACAACAACTGTCTAGTCCTGGGCAAGAAAGGTGGACAGAATATTCCTAGTTGCAGGACTAAATACAGAGCTAATGTATGTCTTTGCTATCTACAGTCAATATTCCCCTTTTTTTGTTATGCAAGGGTTATAATAGCACTTTTGGATATGGCATCTTAATGGTAGTTCATATCCAAGGTAGCTGTCTGCCATGAACCCCAATTTACTCTTCCCCAGTAAAGCCAATCACATCCTGCAATAGTATTTCTAGGTATAGGACTGCCCATCTAGACATATTGAACCTGTGATTCCATGAATTTGTTTGTGACTTTCCTTATGAAGTGATTCAATTACCCTAAGCAGCCCCTTCAGCAATTATATTACTTACACAGTCTTTGTGTCATCTTCAAAACTGGTCAGCAGAGATTTGATGTTTTCTTCCAGACCATTTATAAAATGTGATAATTATCTCAGAACCAGGGAGAGGGCTTTCAGGGTCTCACTAAAGAAAACACCGGATCGTTGAAGATTTTCTTTTTGGGATTATAGTCTAAGAATTAATCTGTTTGCTATTATTTTATTTAATATGTGCAATATTGATATTTTAGTTTTTCTCCTTCCTTAATTAAAATGCCAGAACATAAAATGAAATGTTTTATGAGAGTTGAACTGTATTGCATTCATATTAATTTGGTGGCCAGATGTAAATGTCAGCATTGAGGCCACATATGTGGGAGAACTGTCTCTCCATATACTGTAAGTATGTGCAGTGCGAACTTTCATTTGAAAACTTCTGATTATAAAAGGGTTTCCCTGGGAGTTTTTCAGTTGCTCAGGCTAGGAGCCTTTATAATGATATGTAAGATTATTCTCCAGTTATGAATTTCCAGATGGACTGCTCTCTTGCACAAATATTAAAAGCTGCCCACAGTTGAACAACACTGTGGCATTTCACTGCTTATAAAGAAGAAGAAAAGATTAATTTCTTTCTTTTTTTTTTGTTTCGTTTTTTGTTTGCTTGATGTTTTCCTTAAAAGTTTATCTTAAATGAAGGAAGGGAAATATTTACAACTGCAATGGAACAATGGCCTGGAACTAAGGAAGGGAAAGTTTAGGTTAGGCTGTAGTAAGGAGTTCTCAACTCAAATAGCCTTGGACTCCAAAAGAAGTTGTTTGAGACAGCATCATGGAAGATTTCCATAAACTGTACAGGTGAGACACTCTGGAGAACCACCCTATAAAGAACACAATCTAGTAAAATGTGAATACTAGGCAATCAGCACCTTTTTATATAACCTTTCTCTAGCACTTTATTAGTGACACAAAGGGGTATCTAAAATTGAAGAAAATTTAAGAACCCTACATATGTAAAAAGTTATTTCCACCACAATACAGATCCTTTTGAGAATGACAGCTCAGTGGAAAAATCCAGGTCTAGTTTTATATTAGTTATGTTTATAGTTAAACAGGAGCATTCGGGTGCTGAATTCTTGAAAGTCTGACCTGTACTGTACAGCCCCTTGAGAGTGTCCTAAGGATAAATTGGCCTTTTGAATTGCTGGCACACCAAAGATTAAACAAAAGGATGGGGGAAATGAAGGTGAGACATTCTGTGATTTCTTGAAAGAGACAAGAGGCAGTACCAGAAAAGTCAGGAGTTCCTCTCTTTACTCTTACCTGTTCTCTGCTGAACACAAAATATCTAATGAAATATTCAATTCACTTTGGTACTGAACCTATTAACTTATTCAAAGAAATAAGTGGTGTTTATTTAACAAACTAATCAAGTTTCCTATTTAAACCAGAATTTAAACATGCTCTGTGGCATGAAACTCTGCTTTTCTGGTTATACCATATAAAATAAGCCAGGAGCTGGATAGTACTTGTTCTAAAGCAAGTCCATTTTATGTAGTGAAAATGCTGCAGATTTACACTAGTGGAAAAGTGCTCAGTCTGGTCTGCATAGTGATCTCTGAAGTTATCCGCTTCCATATTATGAGCATTTATTTCTTCTTTCTTGCCACATTCATATTTCACAATTGCAGTTCTGTGCCAGACGAACATATGCCTGAACTGAAAGGAACAAAAATTTTGTAGGTCAGGTAATTTTATGTATTAGTTACTTTTCTGATTTTAGAGGAGTTACAGTAATAATATTTGGCCTGCTATGTGCAGGATCCACTATTAGCAGTGCCAAAAGTACTAATTCCCTGAATCTGCACTCTCTTCTGTGACTGTGACATATGTCCAGGATTTAAGAAAGAGTAAAACTAGTCCCCCTAGTGTACTGTTGTTGTAAAATATTTAGGTCTCTAACCTGCCGAAGTTTGTCTGTGGGTTAATTGGTAAGTCTTCTATATCTTTGTATGGTTTTACTATACTGAGTATAATTCTTGGTGAAGAACACTTCTCTTGGTCATTTTTCTTAGGACTATAGGCTTCTGGGATTGAAAAAATTCCACCTGATAATACAACAATTCTTACAGAATGCAAGATAAGAACTAGATATTTTGTTCCTGTTTATCAAAGCTTATAAGAACTATCTCGGTATTTATTGATGTTATTAACATCTGTATTTCTATTATAAAATTTAATTTTAAATCTGTGTATATCCATCAGTTTTCATTATATATTTCTGGATAACCTTTCCATTGCTTTGGAAAACCCACTTTTTAGTTAAAAAAGGATCAGATTAGATAGGCAATAATTGTTAGAAAGAGTGATTACTCAAAATTTTCTTCTGGGAGATGACTCTAAAATAATTCATAGTCAATATAATTTTGTATTTTTATAGTGTTTGAGATTTATTGCCTGAATTATAATAAATTATGTTGTGCTCAAAGCACCAAAGACAATTGAGTTGTTTTATGCAACTGCATTGAACACAATGCTGCAGAATATCACCATCTCTTCACTGGAGAGCCTCACTAAGCCTCGGAGGTACACTGTGAGGCAAATATAAATGAACCAGTACCAAATCAGACCCAAATTTCTACATGGAAATTTACAATAGGACATTAAGCAAAAGAAGTTTGCACTAGAAAGGCCACATGCAAGTGGCCTTAGTATTTCAGAAAATAGCATTTGTTTGGAATGTAGCTACATTCCTGTATCTGGGAGTTGTTTGTGTAGGGAACCGTGGAAGAATCTATACTGAGAAAAAAGATACTTAGGAATCTAAAGAAAAGTCAGATACAATCTGGGGAAAAGTTTGGGTTCAGCCTAGGAAGGGGATGGTAAAGGGAAATTCAATTGTCATGAAGTACGTGCACAGTGTAATGTAGCATACTGGTCTGACACACAGCTTCTCATCTCTGGTAGTAACCACTTCAGACTACCCTTCTTCACCAAGGGTAGTCTATGGCTGGTAGTCTACAGCTTAGTCATAGGGGTTTTTTTCCTGTAAAGTAGGAAAAAGAAGGTTTGAGTCTAGACCATCAGCTGAAGGGTTGTCAATAGGTCTCTCACATATCAGGTCCTCCATCCACTGAGCTTAGGTATAAATGGGCTGGAGAAACATCACCTTCACCTATGTTTTGAAAAAAAGTAGCTTCTGCTACTGGAATTTAGATGGGACTGGTCTCAATAGGCTCACCCTCAGAATGCCCTCAGACCACACTCCTCATGGAGGACTGAAGGAGGTTGAAGGTGGCCTAGCTGGTAGATAGCAGCAGGTTGTGGTCATAAGTTAAGCAGGAGCTATTCACAATTGCCATGCCCAGGAGGACGTAGATAGCTCTAGAAATTTCTTCTAAAAATCTGAACTGCCTACAGACTTCACACTCCTCCACAAGCTGTAGTAAACTGGGATTTATGGTTTGCCATTTAGGCATCTAAATCCTGTCACCTAAAGTCCTGCTTTAACCATCTAAATCTTCCTATAGATTTAGTGCACTATCTAACTAAATACTCACTAAATGAAAAGAAATTTAGAAAATCAATACCACCCATCAAAAAAGAGGAACAGAGCAAGCAAAAGTTTGGTCACAGTTAATCATTGAAACTATAATTACTCCTAAGATACACCTCCTAAAACAGGAGATGAGAAGAGCTTCTGTAGGGAACAGCCACACGAAAAGATGAACACATGCTTCTGGAGTGATTACTACTCTATCAGAATACACATTTTGGGAAAATTTGCAAGGAACTTCCTGCTGTTGCAATGAAGAAGAACCTCCACTGATTTCCACATACTCAGTTACCAGCAATGTAAATACTTATTTCTATTAGGATCAGGTGATGGAATTCAAGAAACAGCAGTTTAAAATAGAGAATATGATGGAGCGGGAGAGATGTGTGTCTTTCCTAGAGAGGGGATCTGCAGGAGCAACTTTGAAAGCAGGTAATCTGCAGCCCTTCACCTGTTATCTGTTAAATGCCACTCAGTATTTTCATAACAGTATTGCTTTATTCAAGGACATTTTAAGGCAAATATTTAAAATACCTAAATAACTGGCCACTTTCAGGATGTTCTCTGTGCATTTTGAGCATTGGCAGGTGCAAAACTCTATATATGTAGACCTGAAATTATGGGATATGGGATTATTTTTCTCTGGGACAGTTATAGAAAGATACAAAATAAACAGATGAAAGCATCCTAATGCTATTTATGTTTGTTTTCTCAAGATTAATTTGTGAAGGTTAAAGGGCCATTTATTACCACATTTCCCAGTAATTTATTTGTAGAAATATCATGTTCTCCCTGTAAGATGAGAAGATTTGGATTTAGATCTTACAGCAACTGTTTTTGCCTGCCTGTCTCTGTTAGATTATAAACAGGAATTCCAACCACCTCAAAATGCTGATAGAAGGATATTTTGCCTTAAAACTCTTTCAAATATGCTTTTGCTATGTATCATTTCTACAAACAGCATGTTTCCCTAAGCCATCTGAAACTCCTGTCTTCACACACAGAAAATGACACATGAAGGTTTTGGCATAGCCACGTTCAGGATGGAAGCTGCCTGCTGATTTTCCCCTCTAAGTTCACCCTAGTTAGCACAGCTCAATTTACTGTATGTGTATACAGACTCTGAGCTCAATCTTGGATGTGTTTCAGATGAACTCCCATGGAATCCCAAGCAATCTTTCTGGCAGAAGATTTTCCAGTGAAGAATCAAATTCATCATATTAGGGGAGGACATTTTGAAAATTAAAGGTACATTTCAGCAAACAAGGCTGTCAGCCTTTCCCTCAAGCTTGAGCTTTAGTTTTTCAGCCCAGCAATAGGGATTGTTTGATTTCAAAGAATCTCTGCATGCCAACTCCTTGGAAATGAATAACTGAAGTTTCCTTGCTCGGTATGTTACTTTAGGTAACGATCCTTTGCATCAAATCATGCTACGCTGCCTGCTCTGATACTGTAACAGATCCTTGGCTATTATACATCACCCTTATCAAATTCATCAATTTTTGTCATCTGAGATTCTGACTCTTCTGACTTCTGCTGTCCTCCTACTTAAGGTTAAGAAAGTATCTCCCAAGCTGTACAGCCCAAATTCATGTATTTTGAAAACAAAGCTGATAAACTTCCCCTGTTAGAACAACAAGCCAATGGCTGGAAAAGAAAGAAGAGTATACATTTTGAAGAATTACTAAATGCAACATAGGAAACCTGGTTTACAGGCTTTTCTCTTAACCAGGTTTCATGAGTATGTGGATAGCAACTTGTTTATGCTTCTCAGACACAAGCAGGGCAAAACTAAACAAACATTCAACCTGAGCATGGTATAGATCATACCAGCACAGAGTGAGCAACAAACTCCTTAGAGAATTCTCCTTCTCAGCTGGTGTTTGTGGCTAAACTGAAATGAATGCAATGCAGAAGTGTAATACAAAGAGTAACTGTGTGAAAGAAGAGAAGCATGTGTGACAGATTACACATAACCCTGTAAAAAAGACAAAGACTGAATATGGCTCTTAATCACCTCCCTGTGAACCTGCTAAACCCACTAGGGTTGCCTGGGGATAAGTGAAATACAAACCTGATCCATTTGGTTTGCTACAGCCTCTGGCAGTCTAAATGTAATTTCAACCAAATCAGAACAGTAGCAGTTTATCCTTAGCCGGCACAGATGCAAGAGATGACTCAAGGAGAAATGAACCAGTAACATGTTTTGGAGCAGGAGGGTATCTTAGGCTGATTGAATTCTGTCATGGTTTCAGCTCAGCTGGTAACAAAGCACCACGAAGCCGCTCACTCACCCCCCACCCCCACCCCTGGCCACGTTGGGATGAGGAGAAAATCCAAAGGCAGGCTCGTGGGTCGAGACAAGGACTGGGAGGGATCACTCCCCACTTACGGGCACGGGCAAAAGACAGGCTCAACTTGGCGAAGAAACAAAATCAATTTAATTTACTATAAATCAAATCAAATCAAACACACAAGGATATTAGGAAGGGAAACCAAACATCAGAACACCTCCCCTCACCCCTCCCGCCTTCCCAGCTCAGTTCCATTCCCGGTGCTTTCTACCTCCTCCCCACGGCGGCGCAGGGGAACAGGGGATGGGGGTTGAGTCAGCTCGCCTCAGATCGTCTCTGCCGCTCCTTTCCTCAGGGGGAAGATTCCTCACTCGTCCCCTGCTCCACCGTGGGGTCCCTCCCACGGGAGACAGTCCTTCACCAACC
>VYZV01034370.1:137838-156640 GCA_013401275.1 Pandion haliaetus
TCCAACATTTTGCCTCCAGGGGACCTTCTAGCAGCTTCTTAAAGGGGCCGCCTCTGCAGTCCCCCTCCCCTGCCACTAAGGAAAACCGCGCCCCACAAACCCATAACAAATTCTAAAACAAAAAGGAATGTAATTTGGTCCCCATTTTGTAGCAGCTGAGGGTAGTTCTATGTGAAAACAGTAGCTGTAAAAGGGCCATCCTGCTATGTTATGCATTTCCTTTCTTTGCTATGACAATCACTGATATGGGTCTTAAAATGGAAATTTGAGTTCCAGTTTCTTGAGATCATTTTACTCTTCTGCTGAAGCCAAAGAGCAGCCTTGACGCCTATTCATTGGTCATGGAATTCCTTTGGCTGGGAAACAGGTTCTGCTCTGAAGGAACAACCGGTACAAAGACTGGAGATGCTAATTCCTTGCACATCTCTTTGTGGTCTCCCGAAAAGAAACATGAAAGGCTAAGAGGAAGAAGTCTAGTGGGCCTAGGATAGATCCTGAGGAATTCTTTCTAGCTAGATCTCCCAGCTCCCACACTTCAGCTTCTAATCAGCAAATGCACTTTCACATACTCATGAAAGCACATTAGAAATTAGGCAATCTGGATTAATGCTGTCTTTAGACCAAAATCGTTCCTGTGGATATATCAAGAACAACTGCTAAACTAGTTCCAGCTCATCTGCTCCCTGCTGCATTTACCTGGTTGGCAGATAAGTACAGGGAAAAAAGCTTGTTATTGCTTGTGAAAAAAGTGGGAGCACTGCTACTGCAGCCACGAAGGTCAGAGGATAGAAACAAGGCAAGATTTGAAATAGACCTTGCTGAGCTTTAAGACAGAAATGGTTGCCTGACAGTAATTCAATGCACAAGCTGATTTGTTGTTTCAAGTGATGGAAAGTGCTGTTCATCTGGGGTTCAGAAATATTTATTTCCATTTTCTAGGGGAGCCACTATAATTGCCCCAGTTCTCAGTTTGGAATGAATTGCTAATTCTTTGGAAGAAACATATGGAATACATCGTATTTGATTTTTAACTCAATCCAGTGGAAATAAATCAATTCCAAAATGTCATTGTTGGATATCCTTCCATATTTTTTGTTCATAACATAGAATAATTCCAAAATAGAGATTCCCTGAAAGATGGGATTATTTTGCTCAGGAAAAATAATTTAAAATTAATAGAAACATCCAAGTTTTGCCAGAACTTGAAATACATTTTATGAAGAGTGTAGAATCATGCTTATGGCATTTTTCTGCCACAGACTGTAATGTAAATCTGCATATTGATTCCTGCAGAACAATGGATTATGGCTTAGAGAGAGAAGCTGGAAGATTTTTAGAAGATGACAATTAATTTATTTGGTGCTTTCTATTTGCTTTTGACTCTGGGAAAAGGAAAGGCAAATTTCTTCTCCAGGTTTGTTATGACATTCATTCCTCCAACTTTTGGGTTATCTGTAAGGTGCCCAAGTTACCAGCTCATTTGCTGTAGATTCTGTCTGTATTTAATGGATAGCTAGATGACTTTCAAGGATTATTTTGGTTTTAGGTGGCTGAGTTATGATGCCTGTCTTTCCATTGATCATAAAACAGACTGAGGAAAAAGGTGTTTAAGTAGGCAGCTCAAATAAACACTTAAGGGGAATGAATCCAGGCTTACATGGTTTTGTTATACCACTAAACCTATTCTCCCCCCACTTCTTTTCTATATGCAGGTCCTGTTGGAAACTAAAATCAGTAAAGATACTTGTTTTAGGATTGCCAGACTTAAATTTCACTGAGTATTTATTTAAGTGTAGCTTTTTGGTTTTTCAGTGTTCCTTCAGGCAGTGACATTTAAACTGAAAGTTCACATTTTCATTAGGATGCTCAAAATTTGTACACACTTATTTATAAACAAAATCTATAGATGTAAATTATGTTTCCTCAAGCAGCTATGCATATTAAAACTTAGATCTGTCCAAGGTACATACGTAAATTTGGCTTCCCCTTATAAGCCATGTTACTTGTACCTACAAATGTTTATTATGCAAAAGCTGTAAAAGAAATTTTGAAGAGGATTATGTCCACATATAACCTTAGAAGCAATTTTTCCCTAATATATGCCTAATTGATGCAACAGCTTTCAATAATTCTTCCTGTTTGGTCCAGGAAGATAAAGCATGTGTTAATGTGTGGAACAGAAAAAGTAAATCACGGTTCTTCCATTCTGTTCTCTAGTGTCTCATGAAATTTCTGTGTCATGAGGCAAATAACTTCAAAAGATGTTATACTCCAAAAGGTGAACTCTATAAATTAAGCTTTTACAATTCAATTTTCACAAAAAAGGTGTCAAGTCTGAGAGATATCAGGGCACATCAGCCAATGGAGCTCTTGCGCTTTATTATATTCCTTCTAACAAACCACCTCATGAGCTTTGTCCTGATAGCTTTGTTTTAGGTCCCCACCTGTTCTCTCCCCACATATTCCCACAACTTTAGCTTAATATTTCAACTGATTTTAAGTTAAAATTTGCAATTTTCCTCTTCTTAGGCTATGGCCTTTTTCACTAACCACTAACTGTTCAATGTTCCTTAGATCTAATCTGCAGCTCTTGGTACCATTGAACAGGACTACATAGTTACCAAGCAGCTCTCTGAACAGAAGGGGAATGTTCATTAGCTGAAACATGATATTAAGCAAAAATCTGTTTCTCCCTAGTCTCTTTCCAACCCTTACAGGGGAATGAGGCATGCCAGATTTATTCATACGCTGCCATCAGCCTTCCCTGTTTAAGGTAATAAGCACCTTGCATGTTAAGCTCGGTGTTTAGGCCCTGGCTTTTGGCCTAGTGACTGAACTTACTCATCTCAGCTGTGACTATAGTCAGACATGTGTTTTAGCTGACAGAATCTGTAGTTTAACCAAAGTGTTCTCCCGCCTTCTTTCCCCACCGTGCCTTCTCCACACCTAGGAGGAAGCTGCTGGTATCAGGTGAAAGATAGGAACAGCTAACAGGTGCATGTGGTCAGGTGAAGCTCCTTACCTGTCTTTTGGTTTTCACAGAACAGTTTTGTAGGGCAGCCTGATCCATCCCTGATCATTGGGCCTCCCACCTCTTCCACATTTGAGTTGGGGAGGAAGGCAAAAGCTGCAGCATACATTTAAGTGCTTACCACTTTGAATGAAGGTAAATTTTGACTCAACCAGTCTTTCACCTCGGCTTAACAGATGGAAAATAAACTCCTTTCAATCTTCATTCTTCCCCTACATGAATATTTGGAACCTGTCAGTTTTCAGGAGTCTTTCAATCTGAATCTACAGGTCTTTAATTTTTTTAACTGAAAATAGAGGGACATCTGGACACAAAATCATAAAAACTTAGTAGTTTTAGTATCATTCCCACTCTTAAGTATTAGCTGGTATCTGCCTAACTGGAGCCTTTCTCCTCCTTGTCTGCATTAGCTCCACACACCTGAGTAACTGACACATTCCACAATGTCAGGAAAGTACAGCAACTCGATATTCATCATAGCCTTAGATTCCTGTTTATCATTACTCTACACTAGGCCTTTAACAAATAAAAAGGAAAACATCCTGTCTGAAAGAGTTTTGCAACATAAAAACATCAGGAAGAGCCTAAGAGCAGATGGCAGAGGATGCAGAGTACAAAGAAGGAAATCGGAATGTGAGTAGCTTCTCCTGCTATTAGATCTCACGGATGCTCTTGTGAACCTGTTTGCATGGACACAGACTGAGGCATTACAGAGACACTAGAAAAGAGAAGCAGAGTAAAAAGGTAAGAGATGAAGCATGCATTCCTGTGCACTGAGCACTGCACTTAGCTCAGCTCAGTAAGGCACATTCCTGGTGATCGCACAGCCGGACTTGTGAAAAGCTTTTTACAGTTCCATGCATTTTTCAGCTGTTTTTTGTTCTAGCAGTATGACACACTTTGAAATCAGCTGGAAGCTAAAGCACCTGTCATCAATTGGAATATTATTTTCTCATTGCAAGTATACCAAACAGAAGATTTCTTTGTTACAGAGGGGCTCTGTTGAGAAGAGAAAACAAATCAGAATCAAGGGATGCAGTCCAATCCAAAGGTTCCCATCCTTTTGCTCACCATCTGTGTAGTCAAAGAGAGCAAAGGCTTCCTTGCCATTGAATAATGCAAACTCGGGGACTTCCTTGACGTCACTCTGAAGGGTGGGTGGTCTGTGTGAGACAGCTGGCAGCATGCCAGTTATCAAACATGTTAGATCTTCAATGGTAAAGGATAAAAGGTAGTTCACAAAGAAAGTGAGAAAGTCTTTAAGCAAACATGTATTGTCCATACCTTTTCAAAAAATATTTTACAGAGATTTACNNCAGAGATTTACTACTTTTCTAATAAATTGACTCACACACCAAGCTTGCAATCTATAGAGATGTGCAGAAAATGTTTTGAAAACCAAACAAGCATCCAGAGAATAAGAGCTAGAATTTCATATAGATAGGTATAAAAAGATCAGTTTCTGTTTCTGAGTTTCTTTGAGATATCCAAACTGATAAAACAACAATGATGGAAATGATGGAAAAACTGAAACTGTCTTCCTGTTCCAATTCCAGGCACAAATTCTGTGAGGAGGACTGGTATTTCCTAAATAATTTCCTGCCCCTTTTCAGAAACAATGCAAATTCTTGGGTGTTCAATATCTGGGTGGCTCCTAAAGCCTCGAGTGACCTCTGAGGATGAGTCTAGAAAAATGCCATTATTTATGCCATTATTTTTTTCTAAGCTAGTTAGCACCAGGATGAGATTGAATGCAAGAACAACAGGTACTACCTGAGCCATCTCTGTTCAGGGGTTAGCATGGCTTCATGTGGCATCTGATTCAGCATTTCTAGAAGTCAGGGGAAAGTTTTTTCACTGCTGACAGAATCTGCTTTCTTTACTTTGGTGCTACACAGTCCTAAATCAATCCTCCTTCACACTAACAGATAAATATATTTATCCTTTCTCTTGCTTCAATTAGTCTTAGATTTCACCTGATGGAAACGGGGAGATTAGGCAAAGGTGGACACAGAGTGAAAGAAGAAAAGGTAGAAGGAAAAAGAGAATGAGTTCCCCATGGTCCAGTCCCTTCCTTCACAAAAGGCACCCACAGATTAAGGGATCTGCAATATTTGGTGTTAATTTGATCAAAGACTGACACTAGGTCTACAAACTTGACCCATGGAGAAAGGTCAAGACTCTAGGCCAGGATATTCTTACAGGTGAAAGTTGTCAGGTCTGTCCTCCCCAGCTTGATGATGTGTTCAGAAGCACCATGAGGTAGCAGTTGTTCTTTGAAGAACTTGGAGAAATGGCTCAGAGGTTTTATTGGTGTGACTAAATAATTTGATAATAAATGAGAATCAAAATTGACTTCAGCATAGAAAGTGCAGATGGCTATTTATAGTGTTTATACACATACATATATACATATATATAGGCGTATCCTGAAAGAAACAAATGATGCAGGGTGGCTATGGATAAGGTTACTATGTAGGGATTATGAATATCTCAAGTACATACCAAGAATGGTTTCAAAAAACACAGTGTGAGTTACTTTCAGCACTAATAACCTGTATGCATATCCTGCTCTCCCTGCTGTAAGCTTGCAAGATTGTCCCTGGAAGCCTGTAAGTAGTGATATACTAGTCATCCTTTTTCACTTCTTACCTCAAACTAATCAGAATGTGAATGTCGTAGCAATTGCAGGGCTCTCTTGCTGCTCTCACAATATATGTCAGTCAGCCATCTGGAAAGCAACCTTCAGATCAGAGCAGATCGAAGCATCCTTAAGCCTTCCATGAGCACATTTCTGTGATTTGTGACTGCACACAATCTTTCCCTCAATCTCCTTGAGGCCAAAATTTGAGATGTATTAATCCTCTTCACCTTCCCTGGTCTTCAGATTATCTGCATCTTTAAAGGTCAAGTCTTGAGCAGCTGACATTACCCTCCCATACACTGAGTTTTCTGAAATTGTTTCTGAATTGTTTTCTGAATTGTACTGAATTGTACCTGTGGCTAAAATCATGCAATGAAAAAAGACAGGCACAAGTGGATTTCAGAAGGAAGATGATGTGAAGATGGATGAAGAAACAGAAAGGAGTCAAATAATATTCCTTAAATAGTAATGAAATACTAACTCAGCTACCAGCATCTTTACAGGAATGTGACATAGTACAATCCAAGTATCACTTAAAGTAGTTTATAGATAGAGAAATATGTTTAAAAACCCACTTAGAAACGTACAGTTCAAAGATGTAGAATGATATGTAACTCCTCTGGCATTTTTTTATTCAGCCCAATCTTACAGCCTCCTCTTTCACAACTAAAAATCCTATTCTTTGTCTCTCAGTGACAATGACTGTCACTGAAAAAGTCATAATTCACCATGCCCTAGAATTTGTCCTGTCCTGCTCACTGTTTTTGCTAGCCTCAATAGAAGACAAAACAGAGAAAAAGGCTTTTATGCTCTCCCAGAACAAAATTACTATTCAAGAACCGTTGTCAGGCATAAATCTCTCCTGATCTCACCACTGTATTTATCATAACAACAAAAGTATAAATAGCAATGAAATAATATTTTATATCTCTGTGGTGCCATTTAGTCATTGAGGAACGAATGCTTTGTAGTTAGTCAATACTTGCACAACTAGTAGCTTAAAAGAATGAAAGCCATGGGTTTGATATTGTCAATGCAAAGGGGTCATACATTGGGTGTAAACAGTCACTTATTTGCACTTTTAAACAGCTGGAATAGCAGAACTCCTATTTTCACCTGAAGTTATCAGATGCTAGAGTGACTCACTTTGGATAGAAGAGCTGAGAGTCCTAAAAAAAGCTAATAACCAAGGGAAGACAGATTTTACAGTGGATTCTGCAGGAAAAAAAACCCTCAAGACCTCAAGCAGTGTTTAGAAAGTCAAAGCTGCATTTAGCTATGAAATTATGCATGCATGTAGTAAAACAGATGGAAAAAAGCTTATAGTATAAATAATCAATAACAACAAGAAGATGGGAAAAGGAAAACTACATTCTCTCTACTCCACAGAAGAGGATTAGAAAGATTAAGGATCTTGCCCAGTGAACTAAAACCTAGATTCAGGCCTCTGCTTTAACCACTCAATAGTCTTGAATGAACAACATTGATATTGTTAAGTTCTGTTCCCTTGTCTCCCCTAATGTTCTAGAAGAGGAGACAAAATTGTTGTTGATGTACCACTAAGAAATTGAGAAATTATTGGTTTTTTTCCACATGAAAATTAATAGGTCTGCAGTCTTGTGGTTTTTGAGCTCCAAGGCTGAAGAACAGAAGTTAAAAAACTTGTTCTAGGTCACAGAGCAGACCAGCAGAACTGAGACATTTTGATTAGTAATGTCCTACACTAATTATGAGCCCTTAGGACAGTGTGCTTGGCTGCTACATCATGTCATGTACAGGGCTGCTACTGGGTCAGGACAGAGAAAAGTCCACATAACTCAGATGGTTATAGAATGCAGTTCATCATCTGATAACATAATATACTATATTAAAATAAGACAAATATTAAAACAAACATATGGATAAAAAATGAGCCTGGTATGAAAAAAAGCAAGTCATACATATACAAAATACCAGGTAAAACTTTCCATTTCATATTGTAAATGCTTCCTGAAAATTTTAGAGAACTTAATCCTGTCAAAAATACCAGCTTTGCACAGGAAACAGAATACCATTTTGAACAGCAGTATTCCTTTAAGTTTCAAGACTTTCTAGAAACCCCTCACTGCTTTCTGCGTACGCACTTTGTTGTCTTCTTCACATCCCAGAATTAAGCGACCATTCATTGAGGTAAACCTTATAAAGATAATGAGTGCAATGGACAGGTTTCCTCAGCATATCTGTGAAGATAAATTACACTTTTCTGTTGAGTATGAATGCTACAACAGTAAAAAGTATCAATAGAAAACAGAAACAAAGCAAACACAAATAGCAACTCAATAGAATTGACTACAAACTGACTCAAAAAATTCCCTCAAGAATGCAACACCAAATACAAGCAAGTTTGGGAATTTAGTGCTGACTGGAATGGGGCTCACTACAGTAAATAAAGTGTTGTCTCCTGTCTTATTCAGGAAAACACTCTTTGTAAATAAAAGCACTTGAATCTATCACCTAATTTTCATTGTAGCTGAAAGAGCTTAAAGGACTCTGAAAAATAGTTGTTTGGGACAGAAATTAGAAAACAAAGCAGAAAGATAAAATTCCTCTATGGCAAATGGGCTGATGGAGCAGGGGAGCAGGGTGTGCCCACAGATTTAACATTAACTGCAATGAGGAAATGCAGAGCAGGCGTTTTTTTACTAGTGGTTTTACCTGACCAGCAGCTCCTCTTGCAAAGCCTGCTAGATGGTAACACTGGTGTCACACAGACTTGCCCGTACAGCCTAGGCTGGATAAAACATAAAAGACCCATTTAAAGACCAGTCATTCCTATAGAAAAGTCACAGCAAAATGGGAATAAGTGCATTTAGACAGCCTATGGGCTGCCTTTTTTAAAACCAGTTTGCACAGTACAGCTAACTTTAGCAGAATTCTCAATGTTTTGATGTATATTAAGCATATTAATTCTATTAAATACAATTACATAAACTTGTATTAATTTTTATAGCTAGCATAGTCTTTGATATGATATTAGGTATCCAAAATGGTCTTATTTTAGGGCACACTCAAGAGACATGGAGTCCTGGAGGAAAATGCAAATTCACAGCTAAGTCATACAGAGTGAATCTAATTCTAATTTTTTCACTCTGCTAGATCTGAAGCTTTTGGTTGCTCACAAGTCTAACATGTCCCAGGTCAAGCTCAGTTTTGTTCTTGGAAATTCCCAGGGTTTTTAAAAATGGAATCATAATTATCACACATAATTAAATATTACAAGCTCTTAAATCTGTAAACATTGCTTCAGGTTTTTGGTAAAAGCTTAAGGTGAGTTCTTGAACAATTTCTAATTTCTTGGTAATATATGACTCATGATTACTTTGTCTATTTCTGTCACAGAAAAATGAAGGGAAAGAAAGAAGAAAAAACATAAATCAGGCTGATTTTTCTTTTTATGATGAAGTAACCAGTTATTTTTTCTGTTATTATTTTTTTATGCTTTTTTTGGAAAGGAAGATTGCCAAATCATGGGATGAATGCCACTGACTTCAGCAAAGTTAATCCTGCATATACCATAGTAAGGCTGATCCCATAAATCACATATTCACTAAAGAATGGGAATGCATTTACAAAAACAGTGATTTCCAGCCCTTGCAAATCAGGCAAGCAGGCAGAGCCTGAATATCACTATCCTTTCGCTGACAAATTACTAGACCTACTGAACAGGAACAGATCTACTGTGTAACATGCGTGCAGAAGACTCAACACAACTTACCATGCATGTGCTACAGAACAGATGCACACAGGTAAACCTCCTGAGACATCAACAAGAAATAAGGGTATTACAAACAAATGAGGCATGGGGCGTAGGCCAGAAGAGTTGCTCTAATGGGGTGTATTCAGTGTATGGGGTACTGCCTCAGCATCCATTCATAGATTAGGCATTGTTTTAAGGAATCATTACCTTTGGGGACAGGACAATTTGTTAAGTTCCTGAACTGAAAATATTTGGCGTACTTGTAGAAATGTTTGCTGTGCTTCTACTGTTCTCCGGGTATCTGCTTATGATGACAGTTAGCTTGGATAGACCTTGGGCAAGATGGCTCTTCTGTGCTTTTGGACATCTGATGATGCAAGACCACTGTGAGTTAAGTTACAATAAATAAGCTCTAACCAAATATTAACCTGTATGGATATCTTTGAACACAATTTCAATTTCCCAGCCTTATATCATTTGGCTTCTGTAAACTTAAATACAGCACAACAATGTGATAAAAATAAACTTCTATTTGGATGTCTGTGAAGCCCTGGTCTCAACCAGTTACCAGTGAAGCAAACCTAGCATCTTACAAGGAAAAGGTCCTAGCCATTTCTCTATGAGTTCTTCCTTGACAAAGGCTGGACTGAATCCTCAGTTCCATTGAAATAAGTAGGAGTTTTGCCATTCATTCTATGGATCTGGCTTCTACCCTGGTTCATTATTTGTAACCTTTAACAGTTGGTCTTATACCAAAGCTTACAATGAAGAGAGGAATGTAGCTGAAAAGACATGCTTAAATAAACAGTGTGCTAAGTGCTCATCATTTTTACAAGGTAAGTTCATTCTTGAGTAAGCGCCATGAGGAAACATGGAGAACACCTACACTTTTCAAAATATACCAGTAAGAGTGCTTAGATAACCAGTCTGAGCTTAAGCTTGGGCAGCATTCCCTCACAAACACACCACCAACTGGCTGATATTTCATGGCATTTGGCATTTATGTACCATACAGCAACATTTTCAGAGGGGATATGGTCTCCGTTTTTGAAAGAGGTTAGATTTCCCATAAAGATACTTAAATAAGTTGTTCAATATGATGTGCAGCCACAGAAAAAAAATACTCATAGATGTTATAGTAGAAGCCTAAAACAATTGGACATTGAATACAAAGTTCTTTCGTAGACAAAGCCCTAAAATCCCAGTTTAGCTCGATTTAAAAGTCCTGCACATGGGTCGGGGTAATCCCATGCACAAATACAGGCTGGGCAACGAGTGGATTGAGAGAAGCCCTGAGGAGAAAGGCTTGGGAGTGTTGGTTGACAAGAAGCTCAACATGACCCAGCAATATGTGCTCATGGCCCAGAAAGTCAATCGCATTCTGGGCTGCATCAAAAGCAGCGTGACCAGCAGGTCAAGGGAGGTGATTCTGCCCCTCAGCTCTCATAAGACCCCACCTGGAATACTGCTTCCAGCTCTGGGGCCCCCAACATAAGAAGGACATGGACCTGTTAGAGCGAGTCCAGAGGAGGGCCACGAAGGTGATTCTATGATTAGCCCTATTCAACATGTCTAAATTCTATGCGTACTACACAGCAAACTAACTGAGGTACAGGTAAAAGCTATGAACTCCTGAAACAATTAATAGTTGTTTATGTCCTGCTGTGGGCAGAATGGCAGAGCCATCACTCAGGTTTCCCAAGCCAACTGATAACACAACCTTCCCATGCCAGTTCTGAGGCTGAAGATACGTCATTGTGGAATCACTGAGGTCACTTCTCTCCTTTGTTATTCAGCTTTTTGGCCCGCTCCTAGATTGAAAATTGTTTTAGAGCTAACAGGATTTACAATCGTGTAAATAAAGGACATTATATTAGCTTGCATATCAGATATGCTTGTTTATTCTGTCCAAGGAAGAGCTAGTAATAGCATTTTCATGACATCAGAGGCGAAGCAAAGGAAGCCATTCCAACTAATTAATCTCAGTATTGTTTATAAAGAAATATAGGCAACTGATCTGTGTAATTGTTCTAAGGAGTCACAGTTTGCACAGTATGTTTAAACAACGTATGACTATTAAGGGCAACTTTCAGGATGGATTTTTAATTTATCAGTGTGAGGTACTTTCCAGAGTTTATCAGAAATGTGAGGCCCACAATGGTGGAGATACAGAAAATTTTCAGTCTTGTCTGCACTTAAAGTCCATCTGAGTTTGTGGGAGCAATGACAAACCTAGTCTAACATCCAGTAATTTATGAACTGCATAGGAAAGAGTTAATGGCAGGCATTAAGATTAAAGTGATTAAGATACCAGATTTCCACTGATATTCTAAAACTGTGCAAGAGACAGTACAATTTAAATAATAATTCTGATATATTGTTTTGATTTTCTTCTACCTGATTCTCACCTAAATATTTGCAATTTCTGATTAGTTATTTGTTGAAACTACAATACATTGTAAGTGTACAAACACCGAAAGTACAATTCTATGGCTACAAGGGGAGTTAAATGTGGGAATTAAATGAAATAACATTGCTTCCTGTGAAGAACGCTGTCAATCCAGAATTCATCTTTTTTTGTAGGTGAAGATTGAATTTTAAGGGGATTTGGGAGCAGATCATTTAAGTTAAAATAAATTTAACCAACCTTCTAAGAAATTGCATTTCCAAGCCTCATTTTGTTTATTTAACAGAAGTGTTTAGTAATCCTTCATACTTTACATTAAACCTTACTGAGAACTTTAGGGGAAACTGGGCTATAAACAAAGCAAATTAGTAACAGCTCATACCATTATCATCACAACTTTTTTCACCACATATGTTTCATCAAACAATCACTGCATCTTTTCTATAGCTTTCCTTCTGTCAATATATATGAATCGGTGCTTTTCACATGTGCACTGGGTAGTTAGTAGGTAGGTCAATTCCTTTTAACTGATAGTTGTGTTCATGATGTTACTGAATATAAGACTTCAACTCTACATAGGCTGGGGAAACTTCAGGGCTGTGGTGTGGAAGGATGTCAGCAGTCTGCTGCCTTGCATGCTATCAGTTTTGCAGGCACAGTGCTACACTGCTGTAATGCTGCTTTGCTATCTAATAATTAAAAACTAGATGTGCCCTTCACCTTCTGTACCCTATAAACTTCTCCCACCTCCATTCCCCGTTGCCACGCCCTGAGCCTAAGCCTAAGCTATCTCCGGGTGATCCATTTTCTCCTCAGTAACTGCAGATCAGGAGCTGAACTCAACTCTCCTTAAGGTCTCCAGCCTTCCAACAATGCCCTTCAGTGGGAACACTACTACCATTTGCAGCTTCCCCTACCTCCATTCAGAGGTCTTCAAATTACTTTCCATCTCCCTTTACCCATCTTCCCTGCAGCAGCTCACTTGACATCCTCAGCCAGCTGAATTCCTTCACCAAAATACTTGTTGCTCTCCTGTGAGAAGAGAGGCAAATATAGGAGACAGCTGATCTCTTTCACCAGAAACCAGAACAGGACATAGTTCTTTTTAATTCCAAAGACATCTTTGAATTTTTTTTCATAATTTTTGAAGTACACCAAAAATAATTCGGAAGAATCATACTTTGCTAATCATCAACCACCAGCATTCAGAATGGCACTGCTCATGACTGCTGGCCTCAGCAGCCCAAGGGCACCAGGTAGGCCTCCAAGAAACACAAGAACAGATTAAAAATCACTGCTGATATGCTATATTAATCTATTTTTAGGGCTTTTCATTTTCCTGCCAGTAGTTGAGCTTATGGTGGATAACTCTAAAGTGTCCACTGAGTTTTAAGGTTAAAATCTAACCTTGAACACCCACACAGCACAAGAAGGGATGCCCTTCCTCCATGCTGCTCACAGAGTGAAGGGCTGCCAGCCCAGCCCAGGTGTCCCAGACTCACTCATAACTGCTTGCAGCCCTCACCCTCAGGCTGCCTCCTTTTGTATCTTTCTGTGCTTCAGTTCTGCTTGTTCTTTTCACATGCTGTGAGGGGATGGGGTGGCCATTTTATTGGCTTCCAAACCATTGGCAGTAAGGGGGGGGTGGCAGCCATTTTGTGTGTAAGACAATTCACGTGTTGGGAGCTTTCCCTTTGGTCCCCATGAAAAATTTTAAAAAATCACTAGATCCAGAGAGGAATAGTAAATTATGCTAACACTGGCTGTGTTGTGACTTTTCATGTAATTTCTTTCAATTGGCAGCTGAGCTAGGTAAGAGACCTGCTCACAGTGACCTGGAGCTGCTGGACCTGTCACCCAGCCAGTCTGTCCTTGCAAAACCTGCTGAGGATAAGGAGCAGGGATGACAGTGGAATTCCTGTGTTTATATGGAAGCTATTTAATTGAAATAAAGTTTTGCTGTCATACCTTCCTGTTTTCAGAAGTCATCCAGCCGTTGGCTTCCTAATCAAAAGAGATGTGGCAGCATGCCATGGAAACTGGGCCTCCCTTCCAGCATGTAGCCCAAAGTATTTCCAAACTCCAGATTGTGCCTAGAAACTCATGCCTCAGGTGAAAATTTGACTTTTACATTATATGCGTCAGAACACACATTCATTTAAAAGAGCTATATACAGAAATAGCATGTACCAAGACCAATAGACCACTTTGGAGAAAACCCCAACAAGGGGTGAAGCCAACTGAAACATCCCCACAGGTCCATGGTTTCACCTGTTGTTTAACAGATAGATACCTGTCCATGAGTGAAATGTCTCACAAAATTACGTGGTAGGATCTTCATGCATTTAAATTAATGTCTGAATTTGCTTTACAGCACACTATAAATTCAAAGGCCTCATACATATAATGTTATAAATCTCTGATTTTCTGCATGCAGTAGAAATTAGTAAAGAGCTCCTCTGCGTCCTTTGGTTGGTGACATGAGTGATCCTTGTCCTTTCATGCTTCACCTAATGGCAATAGGAAGCAAAATACCAAGCATACTGGAAATCTGACTGCCTGACATTACTCCCTGGGGATTACAAACGAATTTTTGTTCCTATAGATTTTAGTTTGGGATTATTAATAAATAATGATTAACAGAAGGTCTAAGGGCTCCTGTCAGCAATCTAAAGACACATTTTAAGAATTTCAAGGATCCAAGTATAATATTCCTGGCTCAGAGCTGATTGAAGTCTTCTTAGCAGCAGAGGCTATGTTGCTTTTCTCTGCATTGTAGGTGAGGGGCAAGTTCCTGACTTGGATCAGGCTGCTTACATTGTGGAAGAGGAATGGTGAGGTGGAGGAAGGCAGAAGGCCAAGGGTTTGGGGCTCCTGCAATGAAGAGGCTACAGAGTAGCTACCATTGCTGAGAGGTGACAGTGGTTGCCCCAGCCACAGCTGCTGCCCCACAACCTCTGGCACTCACCTCTGGCAGCAGAGATGCTTAACAGCTCCTACAGCATGGGAATGGTAAACCATGAGGCCACAGCCATTTTTTTCACACCAGCAATCCACTGTCCTGATTAACTGTTGACTGCTAGGGCTGTCCCTGGCCCAACTTCTGCAACCAATCCTTGAAAATTATGAGCTCTTCATCAGTAGGGGTATTTTCCATGAAAATTTGACAATAAAAAGTAACCAACTGTATTTGCTAAAAATACATCAGCTCACTAGACTCAGTGGTCTTTATGTTTTAATGCTCATGTGAATCTGAGTCAGATCATCACAACTGACTATACTGTGTTTTCCAGGATGTCAGGGCTGAGGCTCACAGCAATCCTTTCTGGCTTTAACATCTATGAATCTACAATTCAAGTCAATATTTGTTATAGTTAAATGTCATGTGGGTGTGGATTTGGCTTAATGTCAGGGAACATTTCTAGAGAGCATAGAGGTTTGATGTGTATGTGAGCTTCATCCCCAGACACATGAAACTGCAGTTCAGCTGAAGCCATAGGCACAGTGCAGAGACTGGCAAACGCTTTAATCCCTCTTGCCTTGCATTTGTCATGAGACCTGGCTTCCCCTGGTGCATATCCCAAAGTTCAGCTCAACATGGTTTCTTTTAAGCAAATTTTAGGCTGCAGATTTCCACCCATGTCAACTACCTACATGTCTCCTTTCAAAACCCTTTTGTGAAATGGTCTGGTTTGTATACATGCAAACTGAAATGGAAAGAAATGTTCATATGAAAATTTGTACCATACCACCAAGATTTACTTAATCTAAAGCCGAGCACGATCCTTTTCTCAAAAGTCAGCATGTTGACCTTGATACTCAGAGCATACCTGAGAATGAATGTCACCTTATGCATAAAAATGTTTTCGTCATAGCTAATGATCAGCAGTGTGCACTTTTTCACTTCTTTTCCTGGTACATGTCTGGACACTTACATTTGCCATCCTGGGGAGTTTTGTTTTAATCAAAGGATAAGTGGGTTTTGGGGTATTGTCACACTTTCACCATGTGGTAACAAATGTTTATGACAGGAGTTGTTGTCTTTTTACTGCAAGAGACATCAGTGATGTGGAATCTGTGTATGTATTGGTGTAACTCATTTTATCTCTGAAATTGTTCTTGCCCTTGAACACAATGCCATGGACGTATTAACCTAAACATGAACGAACAGCTTTTAGAAAAATATTGACTGTTAAAAAATGGACCTCATTTGGACGTACTAAAGCAAAGACTACATGCATTTGCTGCTTGTCACACCTCCCCCCATATAATTTATATCAAACATCAACAACATAACATTTTTCCAAAACTAAAAGCATATTTGTAAATTTAAAAATAGAAATAGAATCTTAACATGATTAACTAAACCTTACCTCCTACTCCAACTATATCAAGGTGTAGATCTACTGTGTTTTTCATAGGGGCCCTTGAGGTATAAGGGCTAAGAAATGTTTCTCCTTTCCATGCTAATGAGGAGCCTGTGTCTCTTCTGTGCACTCAAGTGAAATGGAACAGAAATGCTGCCCTAGCCAACTGGAAAATCAATTATTTACACAGTGCCATATGCAAATATCTAGAATTGAATTTTTCACACCTGATTAGTGAGCTTAACTGCATTCATTTTCAAAAGCCTGTGAACCTGAGCTCCAGTTTGTATGGTGCTTATACATAAAAATTAGACAGATAGCTTCATACTTAATGCTAAGAGAAATTTTTGCATAGTTTATGGATCTTTGACAGTAGGAATTTTTTTTTCAGTTCTGTGAGCATGCCTGCATTAGTCAGTTTGCTACATTAACTCTTTCTGCAGCACTTGATGTATTTTTCTTTGTGAATTCATTTGCCAGTTAGTGTGAATTTTCCTGTCTACATTGAAAAAGGTTCCAGTTTCCTGTGTTTTGCTGACTAATGTTTGATGACTAGAGTTTGCATGTATGTATCTGTACTTCACGGCAGTCTTCCAGTCCTTTCCTCTTCTCTGCTAACTTCCTGCTTGGTTAACTATGTGCATTCCAATGATTCTTCTATTTTTCCATGCCTAGGGTGCTGTTTCAGCATCCAGGATTGTCGAGGACAATGATAAAGGGACTGGTGAGATATGCTTTTGTAGTGATGAGGAATCACTCCTTGAAAACCAGGATTTCTTGTTGATACAATGATTCTCCCAAATGTTGAGGACATCTGTGCAGAAATCTGTGGAGGATAAGTGAATCTTGAGCCTTCTGAACAATCAGAGGGATGTTCTGTTTCAGTGCAGAAGATGGACAGCATGGCAGAACTGTACAGCAATGAGACACATAAGGAGGCTTTTTCCACCCAGCAAGATTTTTGAGGAGTTCACCTTGTTCAGCATTTTTGTATGTCTCTTCAATCTGTGTTGTCTTGTGAACAATCTCTTCTAAAAATGTTAAACCCAAAATTTCATATCCAACATTGTAAGAGCTGCCTGCAGACATGCAGATGCAATTACTGACTTGCTCCTACCCAATCCACTCTCCCATTGCCTCAAATTTAAGGCCTGTGGCTGCTTCATTGTTTGAGTGCTAAACATGTCCCACTGCACATTGTAAAGCCAGATGCTCTGGTCCAGACCATGACTTCGCACAACCAGTAGCAGTATGTGGTTCACAGCAGCAAGATTCGTAATTTGGCACTGAGAAAGCACAGTTTGTCATCTTGTGCAAACTGATGGAGCCTGAGTAAGGAAAATTAGACACCCAGAGCTAGGGCTTTTTTTTTTTCTTTCTATTTTCTACAGCCAATATAAACAAAGTGCCAAGACACTCAAGGTGAGGAGAAGGGTAAGAAAAAACAAGATGGGCCAGAAGTCTATCGAATTCATGGAAGAAAGTGAAAACAGATGATATCTTTTTCAGGGGGAAAGAAAGTAAGTTAAGCATCCATCTGTGACTTGCTTTCACATTGGGCAGCACTGTTCTGATATGAGGGAGCATTTGCCTGCCCCACAATAGTACCCAGAGGGCAGAGGCAGCCAGAGGCAGATCTTGGAGTTGATGAAGAGACAAATGATTTTTCACAAGTGCACATTATTACTGTTAGTTTCTCAGAGACCACAGTAGCCTCAGGCAGTGCAACGATGTACTCATACATGTGAGTCATTGAGAATACTCCCTGCTAAGAGGAGAAATTTTCTATGCAGCACCTTCCTCTATGTATCCCCAGGACCCTTCAGGGCAGACAGAGATGCTGGTGATGGGACATGACCTTTTGCTTGAAAGTGAGGTTTTGAGCACACTGTTCAACTCATCAAGAGTGATAGGTAGATAGCCTGACCCTTCCCAGATCTTTTGTCTGTTTCAGTGGTTATAAAACTTCCACATCAGATGATGATAAGTGGATTTTGTTCACTTGATAAGAACATTTTTGTTAACAACTGATTTGATCCTTGTATGGCAAAGTACCCCAGGCTGTCAGACAATGGCTGATAAAAGCATTGGCCTTCATGCACATCAGCAAAATACAGTGTATACAGTGGTCTCTCCTGTCAAAGCTATATATTTAACATATACCATTCTGTGAAAAGTAATTCTTTTTTCCATAAAAGTGTAATTCCCATGCTTAAAAGATATGAGGAATAAAGTCTCTTTATTTTCACATTCCACATAGGAACACAAATCCTCTCTGAATTTGTTGTCCTTGCCAGTTGCCATCTGGGAACGCCTCTTGCTCTTTGCCTCCATGAGAAAGGCTTTCCTTTGTTCTCATCAAGTAGAATTCACTGAAACTAGAGCAAGCAAGCAAGCACTCACAAAGGAGGTAGTGTTCAAAGTCATCCACTTAAGCACTCTTTTCCGGCTAGTCCCTTAAATGCATACTCCACTGTCAACCTGTAGCTTCTCAGGAAAAACTAATACATCTTACTGTGCAGGACTCTTGCTTAAAGGCTTCAGGAGCAAGGGGGATGTCAGGTAAGCTGTTTTTTTCCAAAATAATAGCAATGATTTAAACACTGTGAGCATCCCC